>BLKR01001148.1:0-173454 GCA_011170035.1 Teleogryllus occipitalis | reverse complement strand
TGGGAATAGACAATAATCACAGACACGAGCTTCAATGATAAATATGTACAGGTTTATTCACAATATGTACAGTAATAATTTAAGTTACTCAGCTCTGGTAGATCTTTACTTCCCTGATCGCAGGAGCGAGCCTTAAAAATGAATAACTGACTCGTGGCCCGCGCCACTCCTCAGCGAGCCTCCCGCACACAGCAGACAGCTCCGGCGACCTCAGTCACCCGTGGATATAGTCCACAACGGCGTCCCAACACATGGATTGCCGCACGAGCCTAGCTCGGCTCCGCACCGCCCTGGGCGCAAGTTTTGTGCGTTCGCACGAGGGTTCCCACTCAGCTCAACAAACCCCGCCCCCGCGCTCTGCGTTCGCTCTTATATAGCTACCACCCACGTGACCTGAAACGTCACTGGGTTTTGCACACGGCCCGCGCTAGCCGCGTTGCCAGGCATTTTTGGACATCCATTTCCATGGATTCCAAGAATTTGTCACGCGGCACGCGGCAAAAATGCGCTGTCCCGCACTTTGAGCATCCCTTTCCCTAGCTCTTAGGATTTCTCAGAATACCTCGGCGTGTCACATCCTGCCTGGCCCCTGGCGTCTAATCCCTTGCCGCCGCACCTTGTGGCGCCCCGGCGGTTGCTAGCTGTAGCCCTACAATACGTTACATAATAATGTATCCATCATGAATTGGAATTTCAATTGCATCAATAATAAAAAACAGAACTAATTCATTTTCTGCATCATAAAATTGACGTAGCATGTATCACTGAAACACACCTCAATAAAAAATACACTATTTATCCTAGGTTACAGCATTTATAGAACAGGTCGAATGGAAAATAAAGGAGGAGGGGTACTTATCGCGGTCAAAAATTATCTTAATCACCACCAAATTAATCTACCCGACACACTGGGAATCGAAACTGTCGCTATCCAAATATATATAAATAGCCAATCATGGAAAATTATAACAGCTTATAAGCCCCCCACAGCCAAAATTATAAATGCAAACTTTCCTAATTTATTTCAACCTACCGAGAAAAATTTGCTGTTGGGTGTCCTTAATTCAAAACACATAAGCTGGGGATGTCAAAATAATAATCACAACGGGAAAGTTCTAGCTTAACCAATAAACATTTTAAACCTAAGAATACTCAATCCCTCGAAGCCAACATACCACCCTCAGGATCGTACTCGTAAATCGGACATCCTTGACCCAGGCATCACAAATACTAATATTAAATTCTACTCTACACCTACTTTCGAACTTGGCTCTGATCATATCCCGTAATTACTACTACACACCAACTTATACCGCAACACTCCCCGTCCCTGAACCAAACTCAAAAAAATTAATTGGCACAAATTTCAAGAAACAGAAATAAATTCCTTACCCAAAATAAAAATATTAAAAACCCCGTTGGATATAGATCAATCCATCTCTCATTTCAACGAATTAATACACTCTACACTAAAAAGTACACAATTAACTACTCCACCCAACTCAAAGACAACCAGATATAAAATATTACCCAAAGAAATATAGAATTTCAACAAAAAATAAAACTAGAAGACTTTGGTACCGATTAAGAACACCTGAACTAAAAAGGAAACTAAGCCTATTAACAAATATCGTAAAGAGACTTATAGCTAACTTCAATAACTGAAAGTATCATAACTTAATCCAGTCGCTCAGCGTCCGTAATAACACTCTGTGACAATTCACACGAAAAATACTTAAATAATTAAAATAAATAAAATTAATACTTAAAAATAAAGAAGAAAACCACGATACCTTCTATAAACTCAACAACAGATAAAACTTACACATCCTATCAAAAGTCAGAAGAACTAGCGAACTATTTCGCTTCAACTTTCACTGTCAACAACACCAATTTTCATCCTGGACACATCACTATAACCAAATCAGCACCAGAACAAGAATATGAACCTCACCAAAAAATACACTACACTTCACCCTCTGAAATTAAAAGAAAATATTAATAAACTGCCTCTTCAAAAATCACCCGGACACGACAATATAAATAATATGGTATTAAAACATTTACCTGAACCAACAATAGCTATCCTCACAAACATCTACAATTCGTGTCTCAGAACAAATTACATTCCGCATACCTGGAAACATGCTATCATTATTCCCATTTGTAAACCAAATAAAAATCCTGCACACCTTGACAGTTATCGTCCGATCAGTTTATTGCCATCCTTATCAAAGATATTGGAGAAAATTATACTTAAAAAATTAAAGTGACTTACACATAACAAAAATAATTCCTAAAGAATAATTTGGATTTATTGAAAAATTGTCTACGCAACACCAGTTACTGAGAATATCCGAACATATATACACAGCATTCCAGAAAAAACATCACACAATAGACGTATTTATAGATATCACTCAGGCGTTTGATCGGACATGGCACTAAGCCTTAACGTACAAGATCAAACAAATTGGCACTCCATGCTACATAAAATCAATTATCAATAGCTTTCTCAACAATAGAACTTTTTCAGTTAACGTAAATAATCATCATTCCAACCCTAGACTAATTAACGCAAGACTCCCCCAAGGCTCACCACTTTCACCCACACTTTTCAACTTATATCTTCCTAGATTGCAGATCTTCCTAGATTAACGAACATTCACATAGCCCAATTTGCGGACGATACAACAATATTCTCTTCTGGCAACTCTATCATTGACATCAGAAATAGAACACAACTATACCTCAACTTACTCGATAGCTGGGCATCCAAACTTAAAATACAACTGAATCCATCCAAAACCGCAGCAAAAGTATTTACACGAAGACTCTTTACCTTCTTCACTCCCTAACAATAAATAAAAATAAACTAAACTGGTACCCCCCTAACAAACCTATTAAATACCTCGGATTAAACTTCGATACTAAACTGAATTGAAAAGAGCACATAGACGAAAAAATAAAACTGGCTAAAATAAAACTCCTGCAATTAATACCTTCAATCTATAGAAACAGCCCATTACCATATCATTCCTCAATTGCAATATACAAAAACCATTCTAATGTCGTTACTACTGTATGCTTGTCCCATCTGGATATATTCTGCAAAAACCAATCTAAAAAAATTTCAAATCATTCAGAACCAATTTCTCAGAACCATAACAAATGCACCGTGGTTTGTCACCAATCATCAGCTTCATAAAGAACTCAACTTAGAACTCATTGAACATCACATCACATACTCTGCCTTACATCACAACTTTTATTATTATTTACCTCCAATCCCTTCCCTTGCAACCTTTAGACTCGCAAAAAACCCGAACCTTACCAGAATAAAAAATAGATATCCCTACAATATATTCCTCAAAACCTTCTCTGAATTTGAACCAGAATGGAGGAACCAATAAGGGCATCCTCAACCTTATGTTAGATTTAAGTCTTAGAAATAAGTTTTAAATATAAGTTAGCATGTAAGCCTTTCAAACATATGTAAACTTTAGACTAAAACTGACCTATGTACAACCAACAAAATCAATAAAATATTTTTTTAATTCAAAAATATTACGAATACAAACAAAAAAAAGTTGATTTTCTTCTAGAATGTAATTTTGTACATTAATAATGCTGATGCCACTTATTGTTGTTTTATAATATTTCTACAATTTGACCATAGTGCTATCACGGGACCTCTGTTTCACTTCCTAATGCCTTCTGTTTCGTATTAAAAACCACATAAATGTAAAAAATACAATATTACATTGTTTTACCCGTTTCTGTAGTAATCCACAACTAAAATTTTCACCATTTGATTTTCACATTTTGAATGCGACGTAGTAAGTTTCGAAACAATACGAAGTGTTCCATTCCGCAGATGACCCTGTTAGTCATTCACATTCTACGACGCTGATCATGGGCAACCACGACACAAGTCAACAGGTCCTACGATGTTTTTGAGCTCTACGGCGGCTGTGGAAGAAGTTAAAACCTACATCTACGTAAAGAACGGCAAAATTTGGTTGCATAATTTGACAATAATTATGATAAAAAGTAAGTTACATAAATAATAAAAAATAAATAAAAATAAACCATAAATTCTAGATGAATATATCTGAAAATCATCCCCGGTAACCAAAGTTGGAGAAAGCCATCCCGCTGGCCGCCACCCTGTGGGTTGCCGTGTTCTTCATGCAGTAAGTATGCGTTCCGAGAACCACTCATCGCTTCGAAATTTTTATTTTATTTTTTAATCATTCCAATTTCCCACCACGAGATGTACTATTCAGATCCTCGGGGAATCAGCTTGTCACCGCAATCCGTGTGTCCGACACTATAGTGTCGACACTAGAGTTGAATATTATCTGAATCAATTATGGTCCGTTCACGACAATTGTTGACAGATTTTTGGAAGGTTCTAAAACAGTTGAGCAACATCAAAGACGTATCGCTCTGCAAAATGTATTTTTCCGCCAACCTTATGGGCAGGACTACCAGCTGTTAATATCTCTAAGAGTCAGTGCATGTTGTTTACGAGTGATATATATCTAACTGATAAGTGTATGTAATATTATGCAACTGTTTCTGATAATACGAGAAAGTATGTGTTCTTGAGCACGTCTATCCTAGGGTTCGAATCCCGACGGTGGCAGGATTTCCACCACTAGCTCAATAGCTAGGTCGAATTCAGCTGCTGTCTGGGGAGGTAGGAGAATTCTAGCGGTCGTCTGCTCTCATCGGTAGTTTTCCGTGGTTTCTCCGATTAACACCAGGCGAATGCCGGAACAGTACCGTAACAAACGGGCTACGGACCGCGCAAGATCTTTCCTTCCACTTCCTTGTCCTATCCACACTCCTTACATACACACACACGTACAAGCACTGCACTATCACATAAGCCGGGAGACCAGTCGGGAGCTTACAGCTTGTCCCGGCTGGGGCGGCGCCCCGTTGGTGGGAGAGTCCTGATTAGGGGGAAACCCCACTAGTCGACGGGTAGGTCGGAACCGGATCTCACCAATCAGCGAGGAAAGACCACGCCTCCTCCCGAGGAAAGCACATGCACTACACCTACGGGACTAATGACCTTAGCAGTTGACACGCCTGGAACCACTAATGAATCAATCAATCAATCTTGAGCAGCTCGTATTTTTGTGGTAAAAATGCGGTGACGTCGACTTCCCTGACCCTGGTCGACGCCCACGTGGCAACGGCGCCTCGGGGATCCCTCCGCCCGCGGCGGCGGCGGCGACGGCCCCGGGCGGGCGGCGGCCCAGGCGCGCGCGCGGAGGTCGCGATGAATCACGCGGGCGGGGGGGGGGGAGCGCGTGCGCAAGGTCGCGTGCGCCGTGACATCAGCCGCCATTGAGAGCACTCGCCACCACGCCGCGCTGCGCCGTCCCCACACCTTCCCTCACGGAGGAGCGTCGCCCAGTTGGGGCGGGAAACAAGCGAGGTGCGAAGTCCGCTGCCGGGCTCGGAGGCGCAGGGGCGAGGAGTAGCTTCCCAGAACGAGGAGCGGAAGGCTGCGGGGTCGAGTAATTTTTAAAAAAAGACGAGTGTTTTCATCATGAGGTTCTGGAGTGGTTGGTTTCCGCATCTATATTCTTTTTCTTGCATAAAGGCTGAGACTAATATCAATTTCCGGTACATGTTCCCATGTATACGTAACTAATTACACCAATTTTTTGGTTCCTCCTGTCTTTCACGAAGCTAAGAGTTATTATATAAATAACTCGTATTAATATTTCGTCATGGCGCCTAGACAATAGAATATAATAGAATATAATAGAATATTTATTGTTACTTAGGAGTAAATAAGTATTTCCGATGGTAGGTTTGTCCAAATGCAATTACTAAAAATAGAGAAAACGAACAATCAAACAAATGTAATAATTATGTATATTCTTAATACAATTTTACAGAATTAATGTCCTAACCCTATTCTGCTAAAGCTCACATACTATGTGTGTGTGTGTGTATATATATATATATATATATATATATATATATATATATATATATATATATATATATATATATATTGACATTCTGAGGGGTCTGCAGGACCACTGGAGGAAATTTGTCGCAACTTTGTTTAGTTCTGTTCACAAATGAGAATTTGCTTACATCTTTTCTCCCCGCTGACTACACATACCACGTCCGTTAAGTCTGCGCGTTAATTTCGTAATTCTGTATTGTTGGGCCTTCTGCCCCACTGTGCGGCCGCGGCTGGGCCATTGAGCAGGCCGAGCGCGAGCGGGCGCCGCGCCGGACGTCCTCCGCTGGAGGCTGACGGCCGACCTCCGCCTCCCGGCCTTCCGCCGCCCGGAAGCGAAGCGGGCGGCGCGGCTCCACGCAGGTCGCGGCGCGGCGCGGCGCGGCGCGGTGCGGGTCCGATCGAGGCCGCAGCTCCAATCGGCGGCAGCCATTCGGCCACAGCCGCCGCCAGGCATTCGATTTCTTCCGGGGCACGCGCGCTTGATTGCGCTTCGCGAAATGCTGCGTAGTTCCTGGTTCGGCTGCTCTGGCACATGGTTCTTTGGTTGGCCAAAGAAGAGGCGTGACATTTCTCATACTACGACTTTTGGGCATTGTTTTCGATACAGGCAGTACCATTTGTTGTTTTTTTAAATAAAGATTACTTTTAAGAGCATTAAACCAAACCAAAAAGGCTGTTTTCAGCGATATTTGTGAATGTATCATATCGTGCGTGACGAAGATGTATCATTTGTTTCTTAAAATCAAATTACGAGAGTAAATCTATCGGCGTCCAGCGCCAATGAAAACAATATTTAAGCAGTGCCTGAGCTTGTTGAAGGCGATCGCCACATTTCTGTTACGTTGTATTGTTGTGTACGTGTGTCCATTACGTTGTATCGGACGGCGACTACCGACGGCTGGCGGCGGATAGATCGGATGGCGGCTATCGATTCACGATGTCATCGTGCGTTACAACACACGGACGCATACTCTAGCTCTGACTTGTAAATTCACGAAATTGCGTTGGCTACTTCTAGAACACTCCCTTTGCTGTTTGAACTTGTTCCCAAGAGATTACCATATGCTTTGTCCACTAAAGGAGGCATTAGGTATAAAATGAGTTGAAGACGACGCTGCGGTCAAAAGTACGTGAGCAATTTTCTACTGTAGTAGCTGTCTTCTTTTTCCCATGAAGAAATCAGAAAGTTTCGTATACGATTGAAAAAATGTATTTCTGTTGAAGAAAATTATGGTGAAAAATAAGGGACTCCATTTGCATTTTTATGTATAACCAGTAATACAGTGTTACAAAATTCCGGTTCATACTTTTAGTGATTTCTTTCTTCGCTTATGACGTCACTGCAGAATGAAATACACTGTCTTACTTCATTGATTGATTGATTGATTTTTTCGTGTTTCCGGGCGCGTCAACTGCTTCGGTCATTAGTCCCGTTAGTGTAGTGTCTGTTTTTTCTCGGGAGATGGCGGCGATCTTCCCCCGCTAGATGGCGAGATCAGGCGCCGACCTACCGTCGGCTAGTGGGGTTTCTCCCAAACCAGGTCTCTCCCACCAGAGGGGCACCGCCCCAGTTGGAACAAGCTCTAAGCTCCCGACCGGTCTCCCGGAATATGTGGTAGTGTAGTGATTGTTAGTGTAAGTGTGTGTGTAATAGGACAGGATAGGACAAGGTAGAGGAAGGACAAATCGCGCGCGGTCCGTGGCCCGTTTGGTAGGGTACTGCTCCGGCACTCGCCTGGTGTTGATCGGAGAAACCACGGAAAACTACCGATGAGAGCAGCCGGCCGCTAGAATTCTCCTCCAGACAGCGACTGAATTCGGCCTAGCTGAAAAGCTAGTGTCGAAAATCTTGCCGCCGCCAGAACTCGAACCTAGGACCTCCCGGTCAGAGGCGCTGCAGTGACATCAGTTGATGCACTGAGCTACCGCTACCGGTCTGTCTTACTTCAGCACATCCCTTTATTAAGTATTACTCGTACTTTTAGTGTTTTCTTTCTCCGCTTTTGACCGCACTGCAGAATTAAATATTCAGCATTGAATATTCAGCATATGAATAAGAACTCATTTCGGCATACATCTACGCCTGACTTGAGGATACAAATCTAGCGTAAGGCATGGACACTCTTTGTTAAAGGCATGACGTGCTGATAGGCAAATGAAAACTACAATATAACCTTTATATTCAGTTAAATCATTAATCAAGTCATACGTTCTCAAGAATGTATCATATCAGCTCACTGTACTCAGGAATGTATCAACATCTCATAAGGGATTAGACTGTCTGGAGGAGAATTCTAGCGGCCGGCTGCTCTCATCGGTAGTTTTCTGTGGTTTCTCCGATCAACACCAGGCGAATGCCGGAGCAGTGCCCTAACAAACGAGCCACGGACCGCGCGCGATCTGTCCTTCCTTTCCCTTGTCCTATCCTCTCACCTTACACACACACTTCCACTAACATGCACTACATTACCACATATTGCGAGATACCGGTCGGGAGCTTAGAGCTTGTCCCGACTGGGGCGGTGCCCCGCTGGTGGGAGAGTCGTGGTTAGGGGGAAACCCCGCTAGCCGACGGTAGGTCGGCGCCGGATCTCGCCATCCACCTGGGGAAGAACACCGCCATCTTCCGAGAAAAAACAAGCACTACACTAACGGGACTAATGACCACAGTAGTTGTGCCCGGAAACACGAAAAAATCAATCAATCAATCATTAGGGATTAGAACTGACAAAGGATCCAAAAAAAAAAGTGTTCGAATTTGGAGAGCTTCTAACCCACTAGCAGTATAAAGGTATACTTTAATACCCAACCAGTTTGACTGAGTGTAAGTATCCGTATTAATATACTTGTTAATGTTTTGTTGTTGTAGTGGCTGGTGGGCCAGTAGAAGGCTCCTCGGGCCTGGAAGGTCTGCAGCTGGTCTCGATGACAGCAGCATATATCTAATAGGTAGGGAACGGAATTTATTGAAATAAAAAATGCAACATATGTACATGCATATGTGTTTATTTTTTTCAAAACATATAAGAAAAAATAGAAAATAGATAAAATAAAAAATTATCATTGTATTCAAAATTGTTCTATACAACCTTTTCCGAGCATAGACGTTGCCGATCAGTTCTTAACAAGAATTTGGGGTGGCTGAAAGTAGCTTCTACAACTAGAGAAAAAAATGTACACAAGACTTCACTACAAAGAAGAATAGAAGCTTCACCGCTAAGAATTTTATTCTAAATATAAAATATTCTCATAGTATATAACAACGTTTATGAGGAGTCGGTGTTCAAGTGAATAGTAGTATCATGTAGCCAGTGATCTCGGGGGAGAGTGTTAAAGGCCCCCCACCCCCTGCAAATCGAAAACGCGGTAAGACAATATTGTGTAAAAAAATATTTGTTAGCTTTCGATCGAGTAACGAATGTGCTGTTTGAAACATTAACAGGAACGTGGTTGAAATTACATTTGTTCTTAAAAAACAGTTCATCCTTTACTCCAAGTACGCAGCAAGTGGTGGTTGGGAGTAAGCGAGGGGGGGGGAGAGTGGGTAAGTAAATTCGTGGCGAAGATATGGCGGTCATAGAAGCGCAGCAGCATAACATTTGACTTGTAAGAAAAATAATTCCGTAACATAAATTGTAAACACGCATCTGAAATGTTTCGTTTCGACGTATCAATACACTAAAATGTTACGAAATATACAGTAATAGGTAAAATATGTAAAAATATGTAATTATACTAAAATATGTAAAAATATGTCAAATAAAAATAGTTCTAATTCATTCATAATATCTTGTAAACTCTAAAAAATATTATTCAATGAAGATACCTTGTTCCTGTAAAAACATGTAATTACATGTAAATCTTTTCTACTGGTGTATATCGATATCAATTAACCCAAGTATCGTTTTTTACAATGTCATTAAAGTGATACAGGTGATACAGGTTCAAACGTTTCTGTGTCACGCTGTTTAAGAATGTTTTCAATCTTGGAAAGTACATAAAATTCCGTTTATAATGACAGCACCATGATATGTTCACCAGCAATTCACGTTAATAGTAAAAATAAAATTACCATTGCAGAAATCACGACCATTGATAAAATAAGGGATGTAGTTCACGGGATTGTTCAATTATAAACAATGAAACAATTAGTTTGCCAATGTTTCGGAATGTATAATTCCTTCATCAGGGCTAAAGTACAAAAAGAAAAACAAGGCATGAAGGCATCTACCTAATTTGTTTTTACTATACACCAGATTATATCTAAATATAATATTTTTGTTCATTATATACTCTTGCCTTTGTAGGTCTGAGATAGCTAAAGGCAGTCGTCTAAACAACTGAAAACATATTTACGGAAAAACTTGTTCTTACTAAGTAGTTGTAGTTTGCAATTCTGCAGTTTATACTACTCTTTAAGGAACTATTCCGTTCCGTTCCGTTCCGTTCCTTTCACTGGAGTCAAAGGATATTCCTGGAGGTGATACCTCAACCCACAGTGCCACCTGAGACAGTTCCTGTTTGTGTGTAAGTATCCAAAACGACAACTCAGGTGAGTAATTCTTTCTTCGTCCGCTTCCTTAAAACTAAGCGCGCGGCTTTGTACTTCATGACTCACTCGCGTTTCTTGAAGTTAGACAGGAAGAGAACGTTGACACCACGAGAGGGTAGTCTTGGGGGAAAGGATGTGTTCTCTCTCCCAAACTACTACTCTTGGTCAACGCAATTTCCGGAATTCTTAGGTGAGTCTAAACTTAATTCTTTCCATGGTCGTATTATACACGTAAAGTAGACTCCTGCGAATGAATATCTGTTTCATGAGACCGATAGGTCTAGTCCGCCTTTTGTATTTATATGTAGCCATTTTATGTCCCGTAAAGGGCAATTGGCCTCGGCGCAGTTAGATCCCGGTATCGCTAGTCGGTCACCCAACCAGGAACCCGCGATGTCTCGAATACGCTTAACCTTCGTCACTTTCACGGCCGTGACCTTTCAGTAGAAACATCCCAGCATTCGCCTGGATGACCGAGGGAAACTTCGAAAAACCCGGTCAGGATGGCCGGCTCGGGGATTGAACTAGGGTCTCCCGGATGCGAAGATAGCGCGCTACGCCCTGATCCACTTTGCTGGGAAGTGCATTTTTAGTGTGTCAGATAAATTTGACCATTCCACTATACAATTGTTCGGTTCGCTTTCTCTCTTGGTTACCCATAAAAAGCCCTGTATTGCTCTTAAAAACTTTTTAATGAAAATTATGCAGAGCATACCCTATGTCCTGGGTCATGATAATTAATAAAGGATGATAATAAGTATAATCCTTTATATATATATATATATATATATATATATATATATATATATATATAGTATATGTATATTGTAACTTTTTCTTTTCACTTGTCCCGTCTCCTTCTATCTCTGACTGTCTTTGCCCCCCCCCCTCTCTCTCTGTCTCTCTTTCTCTCTCTGCTTCTCTCTGCCTCTCTCCCTTTCCCTTTCTCTCTGCTTCTCTCTCTCTTTCTCTCTCTCTCCCTCTCTCTCTCTCTCTCTCTCCCTCCGTTGGTGTTTCTCTCTCTCAACCACATATACACATGAGCACACGCGCCAGCGCTCAAACGCCATCCAGTCATAGTTTGCCAGTCCCAGTGGTGACTCACTCCACACTTCGGTGCCGGCTTGTGTACACGTTCCGAATCTGTTTTACACATACCCGCAATACGGAGGAAATTAGACAGGTCAAAGAGTTGTGTTTTTCTCACATGATGCTCAACTTTTGCAACTTTGCGTTCATTGGAGTGACTTTTTTAGTCGATGATGCAGGGGAATGAAAAAGGTGATGTCAGTTCTTGCATTAATCATTTCTCAAACAGGACGAGGCAAGTTTGACTAGGAGAACTTACAACTCTGAATTCCACCACTTTCCTTTTGGTGTTTGCGAATGGCACATGTTCATTTAATGGATATTTCCCCACGTGTGATTTAATATTACTTCCATTCCCAGCTCGCAGCTAGTTGATAAAGCATAATCCAGATATTGAAAATGTTTGTATCTATACAAAATAAGCTTTCAGCAAATTCGAATGTTTTCAAAATTACATGATTTTAAGATATTCGTGGTGACGTTCACATCATAATTTAAACAAATTCTGAAAACCCGACAACATTTGTCCTTGAGAAGTGACAGATACAATACTATGACCAAATACACATTGACACTGTAACTTTAGAACTAAAAGGAAGCGGTAATAGCTCTTAATAACTTTTAACATATTTTTTCATCTGCGCAGATGCTCTCTTGTTGCCAGGAAGATTGAATATCCCGCTGCACCAAATCAATCAGGGATGAGAAAACAGCCCTTTTGTAATTTCTTCTGGTATAATCATGAAAATAATATTAATAATTTGAAGAAAATATAACAAATGAAGATTGTGGATATATCGATTAATGAAGTTCGAACTGAACAGAAGACCATAAAATACCTTGAATTCCGTCACTTTTATGGTACACTTACTTGATTTTCAGAGCAAATACTTGCAAAACAGCACAAATGATATCCGGTAGCACGTACGAATCCCTTTTTTATTCCAAGCAAGAATAAGTTCAGTAAAGAGTTTCAAAAGAACATTTTGAAAAAAACAAGTATCCGTATTTTAAATATATAGATTGGTGGAAAATTAAATTTGCCATGCTCTCTTTCAGCCACATCGGAGAATCGTTCGTCGTTCCTTCAAAAGTGCCCACTACATTGAGTGTATTTTCTGCTGTACCTAGAACATGATTGGTGTAGGCAAGTAGATCGGTGAACAAGCAGATTTCAGAGGCGGAAAAGTCATGTATTATTGCTTGTTGACTAAGCGTGTCTGCACAGTTATTTTGTCTGCATTACTAAGGGGTACTCTGAACTGGTGAATAATGCACTGTTTGCTGGTTATATTGCCAGTGAACTTTTCTATCAGTGCGTAAATTAAGGGTAAACGTGATTGATTTCAACACCTGAAAATACAAGCACTAAATTTGATCTGTTCAAACACACTTCAAGCAATCGATTCCTAAAGAGTATCGTTTGACTCACCTATGACTCATCCTCTGAGTCATTGATCAAACATTGACCGTCCAGGTACATAAGCAACACATTGAGATATACAGATCTGTAATACCTTCTTTAAACAAACATTTGAATGGATTTTCGCGTCGACAATAATCATCATAACACAATTTTTGTAAAGTCTTCAAGAATCGACATACAACTGCGTTTTGAACGCGAACGTAGTATGAGAAACAGATGAAGTTTAATAAAGTCATACGAAAAAATATCACCTGTGTTTCGTACGCGACGGCAAACTCCGATTTGATATCTCCTGAAATTTTCTGTCCTAAAAAAATAAGAGCCAAGAGCTGGTCATTTGGCGAAAGGATATTATATTATCCGGAATGAGGGGAATAAACAGTTTTGGCAGTGTCAACCCTGTAGAAACAGAAGTCAATTTATGATATATTATTTTTGTATTTATGTACTAATGAAAATATTTATTAATTCTTTCTATTTTATTTGAAGTTAATTTAAACTTTACGCAAATTTCTTAATTCAAATATCTTTAAAAATTGTTTTAAATTTAAGCCTAGTTCTCACAGTAGAAACCATGATTTGAAACTTTTGTGTTATTCGGGAGGAAATGAATAAAATTTAATACCTAGTCATGAATTATTTTCTTACTTTTAAATTATTGTGAATAAATTATGTAGATTTTTCTCTTTTTCTTCTTTTTGTCTTTTTAGGTACCTTATTTGGGAATCCTAAATTTGCCTCTCCCAGACTGAAAATATTTTCTTCGTCCTTGGTACAGCGTTAGAAGAATATCCATAACTAGCTGGCTACCCGACGCTGCGATTACTCTGATGTATCAGGATCGAATTTTCAACAGCCTCGCTCAATTTTATTACAGAATAGTTTACCTTTCTTTCGCCTCTCCAATGTCGCCTCTCCCCCAAATGAGCGTTTTTCCAGTCAGCAACTATCTCAGTACTAGAGATGTGACATCGACCAGAAAACATCGATGTTGCCATGCATCGATGTTCAAAATCAAAACATGGATGTTAATAATACATCGACCAAAAACCATCGATGTTTTTAAACATCGACATTTTAACGTTGTTTGAGAACCTTTAACATTAACATGCCCAACCAAATTTAATTTGATTTGACCGTGCTTATTAATTTGTAATTCAAATTTAACTGCAAACAAAGTTATACAACTTCTCTCCTTGTGCGAAATACAGGAAAGACGAAGGACATACCAAGCCATCAAGATCATCTCGAGCAAGGGATGGTAGTCTGTCCGATGAAGATAGAACAAACCGCGTTCGTTTCGATCGAATAGAAACAGATATTGTTTCTTATTTTAACTTTTACCAAATTGTGATGATGGGCATTATTCATCCATGAACAAAACATTGAAAATATAAAAACATCGAACCTAAAACATCGGTGTTCAAAAAACATCGGTTTCAATACATCGATGTTTAAAACATCGATATTTTTATAGAAACATCAATGTTTTGAAAACATTGACATCGATGTCGCATCCCTACTCAGAACCTGTAGCTCACAGTTAAAAAAGGGTCCCATCCACTCACGTTGTCGTGAAAATCACGGCTGCCCACTGCATCCCCGTAGGTGGAAGCAATTCCCAGCAATAGCGCCTCCTCCGTTTAAGGAAAACCCGCTCGTTACTCGCTCTATGATCGAGTCTGCGGAACGACTTCCTTCACCTCAACCGCTGCTTGTCTGTCAGTCCATCCGACGGCTGGCGCTGACAATGAAACTTTCCACGCCGTGCAGTGGGCCTAAACGGCACTAAAACTCTGGCCTTGGATTATATACTTTCTGTTATTCAAACATTTTAAACAACAATATGTCTTTTAACCTTCAAAATTAATTTGAAATAAAACAACAGTTTCAGTTTGTCTTCACGTACATTTTGCCGTTTGCATTCTCTGGTTATTTGCGATCTATTATATTTTTGCGTGTAAACATTACTTAGAGCAATACTTCCAAATTTAATTCACCTTTTTGTTTTTAAGACCCATTTTTGCATAAAGAACACTGAAGAAATGGAATATACAATTGTTATATGCTAATTGATCAGTATAGAAATTGCTTAAGCCGCCCCCCAACGCCTCGTAAACGAGTTGGTTTGGAGCCATGGCTTAACTCAGGGAGTGGCCAAACCGACCTACGATAATGCCTTACAAGACGTCTTCCTTGTTAGACCGGTGTAAAAAAGAAAGTTTTGGAGTGTGAAGTAATTCCTGGAATTAGTGATCACAAAGGTGTTCTTTTAAAATGGATAGATAGGGTAAGCGAAATAATCTTGTAAAAGAAATACAAACTTTTCAGTATTGTAGAACAGACGTGGCAACTTTGCAGAGTATGTGAGACGTAAGAAAGGAAACAAAGAAAGTATCTCGGCGATCTGCGGAGCAGACACCTTGTTAACTACAGTGAAAAGTGACAGTGAGAAGGCGACTTATTTGAATAGACATTACGGATCTCTTTGGAAACTGGAGGATCTAACCCCTGCAACTATAACACACAATTGAAACTTTCCGAGTCGATATAGGTATTATTAGAAGTATTGCTAAAATCAAGAGAAATAAATATATAGGTCCTGATGGAATACTAGGAGAAATACTAAAATTAGGAGTAGCATGTCCACTTTTATTCCTTTCGTTGATGCTCAAATTTAATCACAGGATATTTCAAATGAATAGATTAAGCATTATTATATCACAATACAATTTTTATTTTAAATAGTGATTCGTTTAAAGCTACCCGCTCGTTAGTTCCTCTGTCTGCAGTTGTTGCTCAAACTGATAAGTGGGAACCAATTCCCATTTATTTTTCGCGCGCGTTTCCTAACCTTCCTCAGCCTCTCGACACGTAATGCACCGGCTTAGAGAGCTTTGGGCATGAAGTGATGAGCTGCGGAGCCTCTGTTCGGGAAGTCCTAGTGTTCGAGTTCCGACGCTGGCAGGACTTTCGACACTAACTAGACAGCTAGGTCGAGTTCAGCCGCTGGTCAGACCTGCGACCTGCAATCTAGCGACCTGCTGCTCTGATCGGTAGTTTTTGGTTTCTTCAATGAACGCCAGGCGAATGCCGGAGCAGTACCCCAACAAACGGGCCACGGAACGCGCGTGATGTCTCCTTCCTCTTCATTGTCCTGTACTTACTCCTTACTAACACACATTTACACTTACATGCACTACACTACCATATATGTCGGGAGACCAGACGAGAGCTTAGAGTATGTCCCGGTTGGGGCGGTACCCTGCTGGTGGAAGATATCTGGTTGGAGAGCGAGCGGATGTGTAGGTTGGAATTCGCAATCCAGCAGGGGAAGATCACCGTCACCACGCGCGATAAAACATGCACTACACTTTCGGGACTCATTACCTTGTCAGTCAGTCAATCAATCAATCAATTGACATCTGGTGTGGAATTTAATGAATGCGGTTTGCTGTGCAACTGCAACCCATGTGAGTTGGAGTGCCTGGTGATAATGCTTCAAAGTGTGCATGAATTTCTAGTAAGAATTTATGTACTAATAGTGTAAACATTCATGCATATCGTGTCGTAAGCAAATAAGAATGTGTATGCATGTGTGTAAATTTAGCCTCAAACAGGTAATATAACTGAGTCTGAAAGGGCCCGCGCTGTTCACTGTTATCACGCTATTAATTAAACAAGCAATAGACCAAAAAATAAAAATTATGGAGAAAATATGTCTTACAATGGAAGTTTTGAAGAAATATTTTCGTGAATTCCAGTGAAACAAGTACATTATTTTCATGTGAACATTCTGCAATTAGAATGACGAAATAATGCGGTTTTTCACGGTCCTAGAACAACGTTGACAACATTCGTGAAATGTTCACAAATAGTGCCTACATTTAAATGAACATCATCCACTTCCCCCCCCCTCATTTTAATATGGCCTGATTGAGTGTCAAAATAATTGGTCACATGAACAGCTATAACTGTAACCACATTCAAAATTTACCACGCACCGACCCTTCTGTACACATACTGGGAACATAATGGGTTTGCACCATTTATAAGAAACCATCGGCAAGAAAGCACGCAAATGTACTACTGCTCGAAGCATAATTACTTCCCAGTTCTGCAGGAAGAATTGCTTAAGAGGAAAAAAAGCAGTAGCAGCAGCCTTAGCAGTCGATGCACCCGGAACCACTAATCAATCAATTGCTTTTAAAGCAAAGAAGTCCATAATGTTCCCGATGGTCACAGGTAGTACTTCAGAGTGGCCACTTTCTGGGAAACATGGCAACCGGAAAAAAATCAGGGAATTTCTTTGCTTTTGAAAAGTTAAGGGAAAAAGCAGGGTATATGTGGAAGAATCATTAGAAATCAGGGGAAATTTTAAGATGGTTATAAAAACTAGATATTATTCCTAAAAAAATAGTACAGTATTATTTTTTGCTCGATTTCTATTTGCTGATTTTTTATTTTTTTTTATTTTTTACTTTGTCACATCGAAATCTGAGAGCTAACAAATTAGTTTCACACTAACTTTAATATTTTCTTTAAATAATGTGAAATACTATATAAATTTTATCAGAGAAAAAAATTTAAAATGTTTTTGAAAGCCGGGAAATGTCAGGGAAATTTGTTTCAGGAAACGAGTAACCATCTGTTAAAACAACAATCGGTAAAAAAACAACCGGAAGTATAGGGTACGTTCAATGATGTCTACAATGTCAGGATAAATACGCCGAATGCTAAGATGGAGAGTTGGGAGTTTTTTAAGAATTTACTATTTTGCTTTGTGCGTCGCTCGTCCCGTTCAGTCTAGAGATGCGACATGGAGGTCGACGTTCTCAAAACATCGATGTTTCTATAATAAAATCGATGTTTTAAAAATCGATGTATTGAAGTCGATGTTTCTTGAACATCGATGTTTTGTTTGTGAATTATTATAGTTTTACATCGTAACCGAGTGGAATCTGTAATCAAATTTGTTTGTATTAATATTTAATTCTTATATGATTAACAAAAGTCTAATATATAGTAAAGTAGTAATTTATTTCGCAGGAATCTGTGTAAAAATACAAATTTCTATCTAAACACAAATAATTATCTAAATCTATTTATTAAAAATGATAAAACATTGATAGTATCGATATTCCATTATTACGATATTATTGAAAACAATCGATAGTGAAACAATCATTGTTTAAGAAACACTAGTGGCGGCAGCTTCCCTGCACGGCGCGACGCGGAGGAGATAGCCCGCGAGTCGGGCGCCCCTCGCCGCTCGCCGTTGAGTCACGCGTGGCGGTGGGAGGGTGAGTGGACGGGAGAGCGGCGCGCGTGTTTACACGATTCACGGTTGTTCAACTCGGTGAATCATCCTCGCGCGGATCGTGATGGATGATCTTTTGCGTTGTTTACACCTTTCACGAAACGGGAAGCTGTAAGGCTAGCAGTAAGGTTGCGCCCGGGCTTCACCACGCCAGCCGACTCGCCAGTCGACGGACAGAAGGCAGCGGAAAGGGTGCTAAATGTCATGGGTTTCGAGGTCTACAAAAGCAGGAACACCGCTGGAGACCGGCCAAGGTGTGCTTTTTTTCGGTGGCGTCTTGCTCCCATTGAACACGCCACGTTATAAATCACTCTACGACAAATAGACACAAGATACAAGGCTGCTTCAGAGAAGATTTCTCTCAGGATACTATACTTGGGTTTTTCTAACGTGGTATCTGAGAGTAGTAACTCCAAGATGGAATATGGCACGACTTTTTGCGTCTTTCTCGGTCCTGTCGCAAAATGTTGCATGATCGTGACCGTATCAAGCAGTGCTGCAGATCAAGCAACTCTAGCGGCACGACCGAGAATGACGCGAAAAGCCGTGCCATATTTCATCTTGGAGATACTACCTTCAGATGCCTCTTTAGAAAAACCCAAGTATAAGCCTTGACTACTCCCATTTGCTGGAGATGCTTCCGTAACATTTCATTTAACTTTTTGTTTTGTTTCGCTCAGGAATTTAAGTTTTTTTCTGAACTGTAAAAAGCAATTGACTGTGTCTCGATTAGGTTATCATAATACGAGTGTTAATGATCGTATCTACGAGCTGGAATTAAATGACATTTCAATTCAAATGATTTGATATGTAATCTCGTTCCAAATCGAGTAAATAAATTAATGATTGAAAACTTACTCATATATCACAAAAATTTGTACACTTATTTTTATTAAAACACATTATCCATTACACTATCTGAATGGTTCGTACTGCAAACAATGTATGAGATACGAAACATTACAGAAATAGTTTTATCTACTATTACATTTCGTAGTATCATTATTGCCTTACATATTTCGGAGTAACACTTAAAGGCCAATTATTCCAATAAAAAATGAATAGTGAAAAGAATGTCAGTATATGTTCAGTGTTTTAAATAGAAGATCAACATTCGGCCACTTCCTTGAAATAAGGAAGAAAATTGTGGTATTGGCCCATTGGAAGACTTCGGATTTCGACGTCTAATGACTAAACAGCTCATCGCTTCACCAATCCTGGCAATTCATTTCGGGCTTCCCTCTAGATTTGTTTGCTTCTTTCAAACCATCTTTTAGCCGGAAAATCTGACATCGTCACTTCAGATGTGGAAAAAGCCGGTTAACATTCCAATATACAAATCAACAGGGTTGTATCAATTAGATCACACGTAGACTGTATACGCATAACTCCTAGTAAAATTGTTCGAAAGAGTATGAAAGAATGCCCACCCTAAAGTGTGATCCATCCTAAAGCTTTCACTTCTACATCAGGTTTGTTTTTGTTCTAATGCTATACATTTATCTTGTACAAACTTCAAATTTTATCTTCCGAAATTCCAGATTGGAGTGAAGTCCATTGAAGGTACATTTTGCCAACGGCACATTGAAAATGCATATACTAGCACTGGTGGAATTTCTTTGCAACAAGAAATTATTTTTAGATGACGGTGAACGATAGTCAAAAAGTACATATCATTTTGCAGTTGGTACTCAACTCAATCCGTGTGTGCTTATGCCTTACGTGTAAAGAACTGTGATTATCTATTTTCTGTGAACAACCTACCTCTACTTGCCTTTCATTATCTCATGCTCAGTAAACAGTGTAGACAAAAAGAGAAACACTGATAACATAAAGGAACTCTGAAAATGTAACAATATTATTTCAAGAGTAGTACATTGTAGGTAAACTTAACATGAAGGATTCACATGAAATCAACCCAATACGTTGTTAAACCATCGTGAGCGTATTATGCAACTACATTGTGTAGTAAACATCATAACGAATTATTTTTCTGAGAACATAGTACATTTCATGAACTTTTAGCGGTTCGTTTGGTCTCTAATACGGGACCCGCCCATAAATTACGAAACGCAAATTTGGAGTATTTTGGATTCCCCCTCTTCCCCTGTATATTACAGGTAAGGTGCACTTTAAAATCCCCTTAAATAAATACATAATGCTTGGAACAAGACCCCTCATTTACAGTAAATCGAAATAAATTCTAAAGCAGTTACGAGATGTATTACGAGTAGTTTTATTCTTTTATATATTCGAATTTATAATAATTAAAGTCAGAATTAATTGGGGATGCGGACTGCACCTCACAATAAGATTGAGACAAGTATTGAATGAAGGAAGGACGCGTAGTCGAGAAAATTTTTGACCACAAGCTGTACATCCGCCGTCGTGGATAACGCATGGACCCCTCAGTCAACTGAGCCAATTTAATTGTATACTAGAAAAGAGATGAGTTTTCAATATTTTCTTCATATTATCCGTAACATATTCAATCAATATATCACTGAAGAAAAAAATGTCCATTTATTGTAATAATTTATACATCATAACTTTTCAATTTATTATATTTTTGATTTAATTTGTAAATATTTTAATGTTTTAGTATAAAACTGAATAAAGGGAATTATTTCATCAAATGTTGAGAAACTTTAAATTAAAAGAAATATCAGAATTACGTAACACTGAACTACACCCCAAGCTCAAATAACGCAGAGTAAGGCTGCCTCAAACCCCCTTCTCCCCTCTTTAGCGTTTCGTAATTTATAGTCGACCTGTTGAAAAATCTTTCAAAATGATTTTATCTTTAACAGATGATAAAATTCGTTGATTCAAAGAATCGACAATTAAAACAAACACCATAATCCAAGAACTCGGTCCATATTCATGTAAACACTTGTGTTCTTTTAATCGACATAATCAAAACACTGGACTAAATCAACTGGTTTACGAGACATCTTCAGCAAAATAGAAGAAACGTTTCAAATAAGCCGCTTCTCCGGAACAGAGACCATATCTCCGCATGTCGCTCCTCGTCTGGAACATCTGACGGCTGTGAGAGGTACTTTCGAAATGCGAAGTCTGCTCCTCGGAAGCGGAGTTTCTGACGACTGCGGGACGTAGCTGTAAATATCTCATCAACAGCCAAGCATCCAGAAGAACCGCCTGGCAAAAGAGAGCTCTCTTTCACGTCTTCCCGTAATGTGAAACTGCCTGTGTGAACTTGAGCCGACACGTCCATCCGGGAGGACTGCTCAAAGATCCCTATGATATGAATCATGAAACAGCTCCTCGGTTGATGATGTGCGTCGACGGGGTCTGCATTTCTTCGAGTCAAGGCTGTAAACATCCAGTTTAATGAAAAAACGAAACAAGCGAGGAATCATGATAAGAAAAAAAACGCGAAAACCTACAAAAAATTAGGCCGAGAGAAAAATAAATTGAGATATTTTAAACGCTTTATTGGTATTCCAGCGTTATAATAGACCTTTTTCGTCACAAGAAATCGTTCATAAAATGACATCTTATGGCATACATTATGACTTATTTGCCGTTTATGGCACGAATAATTGCCTCATCACACACTGAGCCGTGAGTAAAACGAACAGCCAACTACCGTTCCCTGGCACAGATGACATGCCTTGGCGTCACAATAAAGTTCTTTCCAAAAATTAACTTTGATTCTCTCATACATTTATAATGCTGTTATACAAAAAATACGTTTGCAACTAGTTTACATTGTTGCTTCACTGCATTCGTACAATTTTGAGAACTCGCTCCTAATATCGCTCCTTTTCAAAACATGCACTCATCCTTATATTAGCTTCACATTATAAACTATTTGCATCATATACTATTATTTAGTCTGCATTGTATACCGTCGTTTCTTTTAGCATTTTTCTTTGTACTCGAATTTTTCACTTAGTCTTAAGAAATTTTGAGGACCTCAATAGTTCGACGGAAATGCATAGACATGTGGATTGGGGTTGACGTGTACTCACCTCCAACATGAAACATATTTCCCTGATTATGTAATGTGTTGAAAAATTATGACACTTGTAATTAACTGGAATACATGAAACCTAGAAGTAAAGCCTAATTTCTGCGACACTAAAATTATATCGATTTTAAAGTTGGCACCATCTCCCAAGCACATAAGTGAAATTTGTTTAGATTTATTTAATTTTAAGAAGCATTTTCTTATTTGGATGGATTCACATTAAACATTAGAAAGTTCTTATAAAAAAATAAACAAGAATAAGAACCTAAAATAAATTGTATTTTCCTACAAACTAATTTTGAAGAATCACTTTCAAACTATTTGCAAGGGGAATCATCCTTTTGCAAAGCAGAAAAAATGGAAAAAGTGATACTTAACTGAGTGAGTTCTAGTTATTGTTACGACTACCTACAATACCCACGATACCTAACTATAATTAGGCCTCAAATTATCTATTTTTAATATTAAGTGTTTTGAAGTATTTTTAATTTTTAAGTGTTTTGAAGAAGTCAATCACTGAAAATATGTCCCAGTGATATAATTTTATTAGTCACAGTGTCTGTTTCCATAAAATCAGAAAAATTAGAAAAGTGATACAGAGAAATACTAATTATGCTCTGATGTGAAACTTTGATGGCCTCATTACGGCAAGGCAAGAGTAGTGAAGCCACTTACACAGAAAACGTTTATCCTGGAGTGCTTTCACTTAACGAAGAATCGCTTCATTTTTCTGTAGATTACTTATATGACCTAATTAATTCATTAAACTATCTTAACTATAAGCATATTTTTCTCTCGTTGAATGTTTTGAGAACACGATACGAGCTGGTTTAGCGCTTAAATGGTCACGTTGCTAATATGAGTGCAACTAACATTCCAAAAAATAATATATTTTTGTAACTTATCCATTCGTATTCACACAGAGCAGAACAATATTTTGAGAAAATAATCATGTCATCCATCATCTCATCCACAATGATATCTGCACTTCTACGTAAGGGAGTGCCGCTTCACAGCCGATCAAGTGAGATGTACTAGTTGTTGTTGCTGTTTTTTTTCAGTTCTTCAAAAATGTAATGAATAGGATGGGAGAGAGGCAAGATTCTTGAAGGGCCTCTACTTCTATTGTGTGTTATTTTGAAAGTGTATTGTTTTCTTTTACACAAAAGTTTCTGTTGGTCAGAAAGCTGTGTATGTTGTTAAATAGATTTTAACAGAGGCAAGATCCCAGTTCATACAGCTTCTATAGAAGACCAGTATGCCAAAGTACATGGAAGGCCAATTCTATGTCCAAAACAATTGCCTATCTTTTTCTGAGAATCTATACTAGTGGTTTAAAAGCTGATCAGCCATTGCCGAATAGCTCGTCAGTTTGAATGCTACGCGAGGTAGGCATTTTCCGCCTGTCATTCCCTAGTTGTTCAGGAAAGCCAAATTGTTAGTTCCTTGTATCAATATCCCGTACCACATCTGTTACTAGAGTGGAACATGTCGAATTAACGGGAGCTTCTGTGAAAATGTGATAGCCTCATTCACTAGAACGAACGTGCTTTGTTTTGGTGACCTCATGTTAGGAGACGACTTTGACGACGACGTACCCGAAGGGACGCTGCCTGGGCAGATAAGGGTCCGTTGGAGTGCCACTCCCTCTTACAATATAACAGTGAGCTGCGCCGTCCACGAGATCTCCCGTTCCGGACCAAAGCAGCTGAGTCTGGTTTAGTAGTATCTGACCCTGGGACACCCTTATCGGAAAGCGTCGTGCTGTCGCAAGACATGAGCGGCAGATCGCTCTCATTGAGACCAGTAAAACTTCTGTTATGGTTATGAATGACAAAGCAGCATTGGCCTGTTTACTGTAATGAGCTTTCTCGAAATAAACATTTGCCAATCGCTGTCGCCTCAGCAACCCACCAGAAGTTAATGATGTAAACGAGAATAACTTACAAGAATAATATTGAATATAATTAGATTTGTTAGAGAATTATCTCAGTTAAATTCAATTATTTAAATTATATGAATTATGGGAATTACATTTCCTGAGAGAAATATCTCTTTGAAGTAATCCTACTTAAGAAATCATGCATTTATTTCATGAGATAAATGAATAATTATTTAAATTTATTTCATTTCATTTCTTTAAAATCAAAATCTGTTATACTTATACGTGGTGTTAATGAGATGCATTATACCGTAACGATGGAAGACCGAAGGGCACTCAAGCATGGTAGCATATTTCAAGGCTTAAATTTAGCCTCGGATCAATTAAATCCCCTGGAAAAATACATTGCATATTTTTTCCCATATCAAACTGATATTTTGAAAAATCGAACATGTGACGATAATGTCAACCGTCGTCGCTCATGAAAGAACTTTTACCTGGAGTTTGCCTCACTTCTCACAAAATTGGTTGGCAATTGGCAATTAAGCAATCGATCAATAAAATCCGAGAAAAATGAACAAAACGATTTTTTGATGACTTGGTAGGAAAACAAACTTATTATCAATTACATTATCAAAAAGTTATCTCCCATCAAAAGGGGAGCACAATTCGAATGCTTGATATCAACCTATATGATTCAAACTAAACAAGATTACGGCGCAATAGTCTACAGCTCAGCTTCAAAATAGGTTCTGAATACCCTAAACCCTTTAATCAGCAATGCACGCCGAATAAGTCTTGGAGCCTTCAGAACCAGTCCATGAAACAGTTTACTTTTGCTAGAAACAAAACAACTACCATTGGAATTAAGAAGAAACGTTCTGTGCATAACCTATGCCTACTCCACATTTAGCATTCCCCTCAACCCCACTAATTCAATTATCTTTAACAACCTTAAACATAGCATATATTAATCCAGCTCACAGCTCCCATTACCGTTCAGAGAGAGACTCCCTAAATATCTAGAAAAATTCAATATCGCCAAACCACTTTGAATTCCAAGACGCAATCATCACATCCCACCCTGGTAGAACTTAAATATCACAACTAACACCGACGTCGTAAAAACTCCAACAAACATCACTGAACCTATTGGTAGGCTACGAGAAAGAATATCTACACTACTCCAAGAATACAACTACTACCAAGTCTACAATGCTACACAGACGGGTCTAAACGTGACGGAATTGTAGGCTGTGCTATATTCCAGTCATCAATTAATAAACTGGACTCTCACTACCTCCCGTATCACTTCTTCATATCTACCTGTGAAGCATGGGCAGTCCTTTAAGGCGATAGACTTAGTGTTAAGACTCCAATAGATACTCCCATTGCAATATTTTCAGACTCGCTATCAACTCTGAGAACCACTGAGAACAGATTCCCTTCCAACCCAATTATCCAATAAAGTCAGGAGATTATAGAAAATCAAGCTGTAAGTGAGACCCTTATAAAAATAGTATGGATCCCCTCGCACAAAAAAAGCATCGGTAGTGAAAAAGCTGATGCAGCCGCTAAACTAGCCACATCGATTACATGCACTAACAACCAAATTCAAGGCACTTTCCAAGACTTCATAACGTTTGTAAAGGACTCCTGCTTCAGTTATTGGGACTAACTGGAAGTTGAATGTTTCGAAACTCCATTTAGCCAGACAATCCATCTTTGACCCCGTTTTCCCCGGAAAACACTTCATGAGAACAAAACAGGTTATAATTACAAGACTAAGGATAGGTCATTTCAATCTCAATTTCTGCCATTTATTGAAAAGATCCAATCCAGAACCCTGTCCAAAGTGTGGTGCAACAGTCTCTACCTCCCACCTTATTCTTGAATGCCATGCTACAAAGAATATAAGAAAATTTCTGAAAATAGAAAAAAAAAACTTAAAATCAAAACTCGGTTCCACAGACGGGCAGACCAAAGTAATAAAACTGTTGATAATTACAAAATGAAAATCCTTGTATAATTAAGAATATTGTAATATCTTAGATACCTTAGATTGAAAATAACATGTTGTAAAAATGTAACTATTATGGTTTTACATAAAAATGTATAATGATTAGGACCCGAATAATTATGTAATAACATATTTTCCTAACGTAACTCGTTTCATATCGGTTGGAGCCAAAATCGTTGACTTTTTAGTACGTATTTTTACATATTTTTCCTAAAAGAACATATTTTTACATATTACTGAATTTTTCCATTTTCTGCAATTTTTTAAATTTAATTCGTCGATTTTTTGTGCGTTTTTGTTGAGGAATCTTCCCGACAAACAATTCAGCATTGTCAAACATTTTTTTAGCGTCCTCTTTAAAATGCCATATTGCATCGCGTTGAAATGAGTCTTTTCATTATATCGACGGTATTGTAAATAAAATGGCAAGGTGACGACGCAATCCATAGTTTCTAGTGTGTGTTTTCAGTACGAGTATGTTTTCAGCAGAGAACAGAACGCAAGTTTGGTTTGTGAAAATGATACGTTTAGCAGTCGATATCGCGCACCCACTTCGCGTCTTTCAGGGGTCTCCCTAGACCCTTCACCAGAAACTATATGCACCAACATAGAAGACGCCGTTGACATTTTTCTTTTCCCGATTGTCACACGCGAGCCTCCGCCATTGCTTGTAAATTATCTCTTCCGGCCCAAAATCTGATGTAAAATCACGACGTGACACTGAAGCTTTTGGATTAAAACTTATGGGGCAGTGGTGAGGCTGAGTGAGAATTTTAGTAGAGGCAAGTACGAATTTTCAGGGCAGTCTAGTAATATCGCTATCGTAAAAACATATTAAGTGGAATTTAAACGATCTAAGAGTCAATTGGTTAAACTACAATCAGCATTGTTTTTATTCCCTAATCCCTGAGAAATAGTGAACAGCGACATTGTGGATTTAGTTTATATTTTTAGTACAACTTATTCTACATTTTACTTAAAAATTCCGAAGGACAAAATCTCTCTGACATGACTGTATGACACTTCACAGAATAATTTGAACACTTTTCTACACGAGGAAAACACTTCTTTGTCAGTTACGTAAAACAAATGTGGCATGTGCTCAGTGATTTCAAATCTTTCAACCTACATTCACGTCATGTCATCAAACACGAATTTCGAAGATACATATCTAAACCCCAAAAACAATTCTTATTGATTGATTCACATGGTCGCCAAAGCATTGAGCGTCAGAAATCTAACTTGAATTCATTTGTGTTGTGTTATGGTTTGTGCCGACATTCCCAAATAGAAATTAAGTAATCTAATGCTACGTGAATTTCTGTAAAAAATATCCATATGAAACAATTCCACACAGAAGAAACTGTATGGAAACAATGAATTCCATTCATTGTTTGGAAATGGATTCCATTTATGGGAAATTGTCGATGGTCCCTTCCGGGTATCAACTGACGAAACAAGTGATGCGCAAGAAAATCATATTCGGAATGTTGGAATAGGTTTAATGAATACTTCAAATAGTAAGACTATTTTGATAACCAGTGAAGTGTACCCAAATGAACCATCAAACTACTGCAAAACTGTTACTCATGCAATGGATTTTTTGTGGTCTCATGGAGTTAAATAAAGTAATGTCTTCCTTCTGACACTAATGCAGCATGGTACACGTGCAAGGCATCGGAAGCCCCGCAGGTGTTGTATCCAAAATTACTACTCATAACCTGACTTGTGCATGCGTTGTGTTACAGAACTGATTAGATCTCGGGTAGACTCAATGATTTCAACAAAAACAAAACAAAAAACGAGATGAGGCATCTGAATTGATTCTATGAGCTACAATGCTTAAAATTATTATTTTATTCATAGAAGTTGTACATCAATTTGATTCTTATACTGCAGCAGCTATACGCATATCACAGCAATTGCTATGTACTGAAAAGCTGAAAGTTTATATTGCCCCATTTTCAGTAGGCACTACAATTAAATCTTTGGAGACGTCTTTCCTGCAACTTTCCACCTACCTTGAAATTGCCCAATCAGAAGTCGCTTCTTTAAAAACTCTTCATTTATCATTCGAAGATCAAAAGAGACATAGTGAAAAAAATGGGTTATCGGTTCTAGAGAACACCCCGCATTTGCTATTTGCGCTGTTAGTGCAGTGTTATGAGGGGACAATACCGTTGCATTGGATATTGACTACACGCCAGAGGATATGTGCAAGTTTAAAAAAGCACTGGTGACTTCGTGCGATGTAGAAAGTTCTTTTAGTCAGTACAAAGCTCTCTTACAAGATAATAGAAAAAGTTTCATAACTGAAAATTTGAAACAAATATTTGTTTCTTGTTTCGAAGATCGTTTTAAATAACAGGATTATGAGTATAATGTTTAATTTTGGTCTTTATGTTAATGAAATAGAGCACTATACACTTAGATAAAAGTATTTTAATAAAAAAGAATTGATATAATGATAATTAGTGTTACACATTTTAAACTTTTTAGGACATATTTCTGTATATTATAATACATATACATGTACATATTTTCTCAATTATTAGTATATAGTTATCCGGGCCCTAATAATGATAGTGGTCGCTGATGATCTCGATTTTATAAAGCGACCTTAAATAAATAAATAAAAAAACTTATTAGTCGAGAATAATGAGAGTTTTTCTCTCTCAAAATTTCTCAAGTGCTTTGGAATAATAGATTTACGTGTCCCCAAGTATTTTTTTAAGATTTTAAAAGTGAAGAATTGCTTTTGCTGCAGTAAAAGAAACAAATATCGTCAAAAATATCCTCTCCCACTCTCCCTCCGCCCTCTCTCTCTCTCTCTCTCTCTCTCTCTATGTTCCGTTGTACATTGTATATGTTGTCTTTTTATTGTGGTCGCTAATGACATGGTAGTTCATGCGACCATTTAAATAAAGCATAATAATAAAAAAGCTTATTTTAATTAAACTAGAAAAACAAGCTTTGAAATCTCTTCATAGTAAAATTCATAAAACAACTAAAATTCTCCAGTTTATATATGTATATGAATTATATATGTAACCATAATTTGCACTATTGTAATAAAAATTTTGAAAGTGGTCAGGCGGAAGAGCAGGGTAAATGACTTGAGCTTCGCCACCAATAAAGACATTTATTTATTTATTTATTTATTTACTTATTTATTTACTTATTTATCTCAAGTTGTATCCCTCTTTCTAGACTCGGAGCAGGATATCGAGAAAGATGGGGGAACTACTATATGTAGATGCCAACAACTACACAATTACAGATTGTACAGAAGAACAAGTATGGAACGTAAAAGCTGAATACGACTACACCAAGAGCGAGACAAAACACCGCAGAAATGTTCACTTCTCAACCGCCGTTCGAGGTAACGGTGGAACTCGAAATCGAGTAAGGAAGAGAGCGGCCCCCGTAACACTTGATTGTTTTGCGGCGGTGGAGAGGATGCCGGGGGCGCGGGCAGCTGCGCCCAATGTGGAGCGACTTTCCTGCTCGCCTCACGCGCCGAACACGCGGCGGCACCGCCGGGCCTCGAGCGCGTACCTCCGGCCAAACGAACCGTGGACAAAGGCGGCGCGCAGAAGAAGAGAGCGTTACGTGAAAATGGGTTACTGCGGACTGCCTGGGGGAAAAGCGGAGGGAGAGAAAGAACAAGGGGAAAGTGTTCACAAACTACAGTGTTCGCTTCGAATGTCCTATGGTTTTGAACCCTTATTATGCTCCTGTTCTTATGGTTCTTCTTATAATTTTCAATACTTTAAATTCAATGTTAACTACTGATTAAAGAAGATACGAGTGAAAAAGAACAAATAAGTGCTGAGAGTGAAATAAGCATCCGGAAGCAGCCTTTCAATTAAACCAAACTTTTAAACTTTTTCTTGATATTCTTTATCGTCTCCTTTTGGCCCTCAGCTTCGGGATTTTTAATCCTTTCTAATATATTCCTATTCGCCTTGATTTATTTGTTTCATTTCAATGACATTTCAAACTTCATCAATGTACTGTAGCAATACTTTTCTTGAACACTCTCCCTCGTGCTCCTGCGGGTATAGCCTCAAACGTGTGTTTAACTTGCATACTGGTAACAATTTTCATCAAATATATTCAATATACTTCATGAAACCCTTCTTTTTAAAACTTAATGTTATGGCAGATTTTAATACAATTTTATTTATTGTAGAATATTTACTATGTTCTGTAATACTAGGCCAATAGAATGTATTCTTTATCTTTGATGGTGAAGCATCTTTTTGGTAGCATTCTTTTATGTAGGCCAATTTGATATGTATCTTGACCTAACATTTGTTAATTTGCTTCGTATTGTTATCCTGTTTAAAAGCAATGACTCTGCCTTTCATTTCACGTACGTAGTAAGCTTTTTAATACGCCTGGATAAATTGCCTAGTGTTACTTATCTCTACGATATAGAATTTTCTGCGGTAAGTTTATTTTGCTTCACTTTCCTTGTATGTTCCCCGCTTTTATCTCCTAAGACCGTTGGAGCATGGCGCGATGGGCGCCGAAGACATGTTACGAAAGTTACGTGAAAATGGACTATTGCAGGCCAAATGGGGGAAGAGAAAGAGTGGGGAAACTTTGACGGAAAAGGAAGAGAAAGCTAATTTCTCCTTTCCTCCATTTATTTAATGTGTTAACCTATTGCTTTTAGTCTTACATTGCGATAGTCTGCATCTGCAGCCTGTATTGCGACAGTGACCAATTTCACTTCCTCTACTAGAAGAGGTACAAAGAATAAAATTTTGATTAAGACATGGAAAGTGAAAATGCTCAGTAATATAGACGCTTAATAAGAATATCTCGTGTATAAATTTTTACCGAAAATTAAATTATTTCTTCAAACTGATTATCGTTCTTAAACAAGTAAACTGTAAAACGCTTTGTTTTGTTAGTCCTTTCAATTGGAAATGTCAATGTAAAATAACTGCAAGTATATATTTAAACCACGCGATATAAAAAATACATGTATTGTTACTTGTAAAAATACTGTTTTGAAGATGCAATGTGCTGTTTCTTAAGCGTCGATATGCTGTTTAATATCGTTGTCCTAATGTACTTCCTTCTCCAATTTTACTTCAAAATTATGCCGGTTAATTGTATGTGTTTCTCAGTTATCTTCTGCAGAAATGTCCCCGGGGAGATGGTGTATGGTAGGGCGAGGGCCTATTAGGGTAGGTAGGGCGAGAGCCTATAGGAGTGTTACGAGCTCTGAGTTATAACATACTCTTAGAGTATGATATAACTTCTAGATAGATAATGTATAATATAACTTGCTAGATAGTAAGAGATAATTTCAAGGGAAGAGAAAGCTAATTCCTCCTTTCTTTCGTTTGTTACTATCACATTTCAAAATAACTTTCTTCCCTTGTTGGGAGTAAAAAATGATTTATGTAACGGTAATTTGCTTAACTTCTTTCTATCCCACTAATTCTACCATTCTTTCTTATTTACGTTTTGAACTCGGAATTGTATTTTATTTATTATGGATAGCTCTGCCGATCTGTTCCTGACAGAATTTTATTCCTCTTTTAATCGGTTCTTGCCTGTTTTTCCGCATCTGTTCGCTTTGTGTTGACCAAAAATTCTTTAAACATGAATACAATGTCAGTAACATAGTGCTACGTTTATTTACTTTACATGCGACTTATGAAACTTATTCAATATTATTAGAAGTTTTTTATATTTTATCAATGTTATTGTTTATATTCGATCAGCGTTGATAAAACAAAACTATTTTAAATGATTGTGTTATGCTTTAGCGTGTATTTGATAAACGACATACATTTTGAATCGAGTCTTAAATGTATATTTACTCGTTGTTTACACGTTCGGAGAAAAATATATTCCAATGTATTAAACAGATTAATGACGAAGCGTACTGAATAAACTATGCTTTCCAAACAATGTATTTTCTGTGCTTGTGTTTTCTATACAATATGTTAAATACTTTCATTATTGTCAATATTATAGTACAGAATCACGTAAATAAATAACATTGAGAGTTAACTACGATTGAATGTGCGCAGATTAAACTTCTCTACCGTACGTCAATGAAGTTTGTTGACGAAAATAAATCAAAGCAAATGTAAAACTATACCACTTATCATTGTCTGTAAATATCGTACCTGTAGCTAGAATGCCAGGGATAGAAAATGTGTCTTTCTTAGAGGCAACAAGTCAAGGAGCAACAGGGACCAATGGAACATCTGGGCCAGCATACAATATGAAACAACAGAAGACGAACGAGAACCTATGACTGGAATACTAAGGCCAATCCGTTCAATTCGGCCATTCATCAATGTCAACTTCCATCAGTCGCTAAACTGGGCTGAAAGAGATTCCAAGGTTTGGAGTTGCCCTCCAACTCTCAAATGGTATTTTCTAAGAATGTTCGGGGACTCAGCTCATTATAATCAATGGTGAGTGATTTAATAAAGAGAAATTTATCTGTTATTAATTATATGAATTATAATTGGAGGTTGAACTATACAACATATAAATATTAACATGCACAAGAATGGTTGTGCTCGCTCAAAACATAACAGAAACTTATAATGTTAAAATATTTAACAACTGAAGTTTTCTTTTGAATATCTATACACTTAAGTTTCCAAATATTCAAAAAGAGAAGCACAAAGACCATTTTCTTCAGAAAGTCACAAAACGAAAATGCTCTTTATCGACCAGTTAGTTGCCCTCACATGCTTCATTCCACGAATTCATCAATGCGATTGCTCTTTTCATCTCGTGCCGTGCCTCGTGCCGTTCCTCCTCTTTCAATTGCCTTGGATGTCTCTCTCCCTTCTTTTGATCGACCCAACCTCTTCTCGGTATCATCAGACAGCGTCTTCCTCCTTCGGAGAAGGTGCGCTGCTTCGGAGGCGGAGAGACAAAGGGCTTTAAAGGGCAGGTGTAAAAAGGTCGGCTCGCCACGACTCGACGCGGCGCGGTGCGGGGCAGGACGACCAGTTGAGCCACCACCTGCCGCAGCCACCTCCGGGCGCCACCTGCCTCTGCGACGCCACTGCACGCCACCGTCACCGCCACCGCCACCGTCACCACCATCGCCACCATCACCACTACATTCACAGCCTTCGGAGCAGCCGGCCCACAGATGGACGAGACAACAGCATTCAAAAGTATATTCCAAACATCTCGAATAATTAGTATTAGAGGGGAAGGGGAGTAATAAATTTTGTTCAAATTAGGTAGACTATACAACCTATCGATTCATATTCCTTTCTTACTACCGCTTACCCAGTAGAGAAAAATTTTTATAATGCTGCGGGAAAAAAGCAGCAAATTTTCGACAGAAAAACTTTTATTACGGGCCCTGGTAACGAAAAACTGGATAAATCCAGTTGCTAAATTAAGTAAAAAATATCCTCTAACACGTGGTGTAACCACAATCCATGTTTTATGGGTCCTTGATACCAATAACTCGAGTGACGGTAAAATGTCTGTCTGTCTGTCCGTCTGTCAACAATGCTCGCTGCTAAACCGTTCAGCCGATTTTCTTCAAAACTGATATTCCGCAATCGATCTGACTGATGTCGCGACCCCACGGATTTGAAACCGAAATATTAATTCTGAGGTGTACTTTACGCGAAACCCCTGGGAAATTTAAAAATAAAATGGCTCCAACGTTTTTGATTAAACGTTCTTATTGGATAGTGTGAAGTACGTTTAAGAGAATGGTGCAGGTCTCATGTTCTTTGAAAACCCTGAATTTTTGAAAATTGCAAAAGTTCAACATTTTTTCGGCGTCTTCCTACAACTACAATTATGAAGATAGAGATTTTTCCTTAATGAAATCTGTTCCTTAAATATAGGTAGATTTAGAAATAACATCAAGTACAATTCTTCAAAAATTTGAGTTTTGCAAAACAATATGACTGAGATGTGTTAATTCGGTGAGAAAATGCGGTATAAATAGTATTACGCAAGGATTACTAAGGGTGAGAAAGTATGTGCTGTTTTGCACCACTAGTTTTACAATATATTTAAATTAAACTTAACTTAGTTTTAGCTGGTACATTTAAAATAGAGTCCTCCCAATAACAACTAAAGCAGCGAGGCAGTAGTATTAAAAAAACTGCATACTGTCCCCAAAACAAAATTTGCCTTTTTAGTAAAATTTAATTTATCTAATACACTCCAACCACTAATGTCCTGTCTCAAATGTCCTCTATTTCAAATCTCTTTTTTGCGTAAACCGCATAAAAATATAATTTTCAATAATGAACTTTATTAAGTTTTACATTTGTTTCACAGAAGAGTTGTGGAGAATAGGGGCGAATTCGAGATACCTTAACAGGTCATTAATAAATAAACATTACCACTGGTCATGAAAGCTGACAGCTTCTGATTAAGGTTTTAAATGATAAGTTATGTAAAATTTCAACAGCAAAGCACAAGTCTTTTTCACACTTTAAAATGAGTTTAACAGGTAAAAGGCACATCGTCACTGAAAAAATGAAAAACATCTTGCTAATTTACTTTACAGCTAATTTCGGAAACGATTAAATTATAATTATTGTAGTGTAGTTCATTTTCACAATGTAAAAATACTTTATCTTAAAAATAGTTCCTAATGCAATCATTTTATAGCCTATTTCAGGTGTCGACATTTCCAGTGCATGTTTAAAACGTACCGTTAAGAGAGTATTCTAATTAATGTTGTTGGATTTCGCATTGTCTGCGCGGGAACATGTTGGTCCTCGGTCAGTTGAACAAAGTTGTGGATTGAGACGAACGAGGCCGTTTCGGTTAACAAGGATTCGACGAATAAAGATGGCAGATAATGATGTCGGATTTGCATTCATACGCAAATTAACGAATACTCATCTGAACCATAATACAAAATATTTCCACAATTACAGTATAATTGAATATGCAATCTGACAATATCAAATCCAAATTAATCCGTTTTCAAATGATCTCTCTATGACGGGATATGCGGATCTTGAGTGCGTATCGGCTGCACTGGTGGGAGATGCGTAATATCACGATCTTTCACTACCTTTATGGAGACAGAAAGTAAGCACAAGTCGTAAGGTACACTTTTAGGCTTCGTACGTGTAAGTGTTTGTACCTAAACCTAAAAAGTGTTAATAACCTTAAAAGTTTAAAAAATACTTCATGTGTTGCTACTTAAAATTAAATTAAAACTATCCTAGTTTACGATTTTGGAATGTATTTTTCTATCTTCAGAGTTTATAAATACATACCAGAAACGTTGCCAAACTAAGATGCTTTTTTAAATTAAAATGGTCAATCGTCTGTAAACACGACACCACTGGGATAAATGGTCGTGAAACGCAGTACTTGTAGACTCAACGATGTTTTATTTCAACTTCGGAGACGAAAGCCGCGAGCCATACAGTGACTAGCCTCTCCAACGCGCGAGGGGAGTTCGTTTGGGTTGATGGCATCTCCAGAGAGAAGGTGAACGGGCGAAGAAGAGGAATTATTGATGAAAATTAATAATATTCTGTTCTCGTCCCCATTTCCTTCTTCCAAGTCCCTTGAGAAAGCTCCCAAGTGGAGTGGCACCATCAAACTACATTTCATCTGCTACTTCTCGAGCGTTGAAAATTATTAATTATTTTCCTTCTTCAACAGTTCCCGCATTTCCTTGATGAAATATTAGAGGTTCAGTGAACTTACGTATATCATAAAATTATATATTCTAGGACATTACGGAGGGGATATTCTTTACATACAAAGGAAAGGAAAAATATGAGTTCTTCACTATATTTGGCATTATATTTGGCTCGGTCATAAAGATTTTGATATACGGCTCCAAACAGCTTCCGATACTTAGATAACAAGAGAAAATCTGAACATAGGTCTACAAAGCAAAAACCTCATCCATGCTCTTTCTAGGAAAACCATGTTTAGAAAACAATGGTCATAAACAAAAATAAAAGTCATAAACAAAATTCATGGTATATTATTAATTAACTTGTAATATTACGAAATGTTAACTACTAAATTAGATCATTAGATTTCAAAATATGTGCAGTTCGAGCTCGTCTCCCGTCGGGGTAAGGCCTCACCGAGAGTCGCTCCTCGCGATAAGCTTTCTACTACTACCAGTGAGGTTTTGTTATCGACGCTGATAGTATTGATGAAAGTGTTTCCTTAGTAAAACCAGGTGAAGGTTTTACTTGTTCTTTTATTGATTTTTTTTTCCAAAAGTGCATGCAATTATCCATTAACCCTAGGTCAGTGTAATGTGTGAAAACGTCTGCCCCGGTACGGGACAGCATATTCAAATGGCATTGGATACTACAAATGATGATGAAGTAACCTTTGAAGGGTCTTCCCACATGAGCTCAATGGAAAATAACATTATGTTCGCATATCAAAATGGTCAATTGTTGCCGCAATATCATGCGGAGTACATACCATTCCATTCACATTCGAGTACTGACTTGCCACAGCAAGGCATAATGCAAAACATTATCCAAGCTCAACAGCAAGGTTTATCGCAACCAGAAGCAGTTCAACCGCAGCAAATACATCAGGGTACTGAAGGGGATCTTCTACCTCCTCCGAAACTTAAAAATCCAGACGAGGAGCAACAAAACGCCAAAAAGAACTCGGAGCAGCCCGGACAGGGCGCAATCGAACGTGTTTTCAAATCTTCCACCAAAAAAGGTAGATATATCTTAAAAAGAATCAGTGATTCAAGTGAAGTGTTAAGTGATAAAAGACAAAAATGTTCACAAACCGAGGTAAATCAAATACTTTAAATGTACCTGTAGGAAACAGATTTGAATCCTTACATAACGTAGAGGAGAATGATGATAGTGAATTCAAGGCAATAAAAATTCCCCCAATTATTATTCAAAATTACAACAAAAGAGACGATGAATTACTATAATAGCATATAACTATAAAAGCATTAGCATGAAAACTATAAAAGCATTTGAATTATAAACTGCTTAAAGAGGATATTGTGAAAAATGAAATAGAAAATTTTGAAGTTAAATACAACAACAATAAATTCAAAGTGCAATTCGGCAACATCGAAGATTTCAGGAAATGTAGACATTTTTGCGAAAATAACGAGATAGAGTTCTACTCCTTTAAAGATCCATCTATAAAAGCATTTGAATTTGTAATACAAGATGTACCGGAATGTCTAGATGTTAATGATATCAAAAAAGAACTTAATGATAAATTCCCTGTGTTAAAATTGGTAAGACTTTATGGCAAAAGCAGAAAACCTCTGCAGATAGTTGCTGTAAACGTAGAGAACAATGTTGCTGGCAGATCAATTTTAAAACTAAATAAGTTAGACTATTGTATTGTTAGAGTGTTTGTTCGAACCATTACTAAGATTCCCATTCAATGTAAGAATTGCTCACGCTTTGGGCATACGCAAGCTAACTGTTTTAACAATCCTCGTTGCGTTAAATGCCTTAATACCATCATTACTCTAAATGTACACTCCCTAAATCGGGGGTTAAACCTTCCTGTGCTAACTGCAAGGAAAATCACACAGCGAATTATCGAGGCTGCTCTGTATATAAGGCTGAATTAAACAAAAAACCTAAGCCTGCAAATGGTTTGGAATATAACGCAGAACAGGACAAGGCATCGAATGCTGCGCAGGGTGTAGATCAAGGGATAAGATATGAAAGCAGGTAAGCCAGATACCGCCAACTTCCAGTCTTGAACAATGCCGAATTCCCTCCCCTACCCGAAATACCAGGTCCTTGAACAAGATCTTTAAATAATTCTCAAGGTAACGTTAGAAATACGATGCAGAATACAAATCAAGGCATGGATATGAACAGATTAATCGGATCAATCACAAGTACTGTGATTACTCAAGGAATGAATTTTCTGTTACCACAAATCCAAAATATGATTCAGATGGGTTTACGAAAATGAAGCGTAACCAGTTTACTGATTTTAAATTATTTAACTGGAACGCAAATGGTTTAAGCAAACAAGAGAATATATTTAGGAACTTTATGTTCTTTCAGGAAATACAAATAGCTTGCATTACGGAAACCCATTTCCATACAACTGACAAATTCAAGATACCCGGTTTTAATATATACTAGTGAGAACCCGTCAGAATTTGACGGTGAGATCTGAGATAAATGTAAAATACTGTACCCAGACTAATGTTCACAATATATTGCATTGTTTGGATCTTGAGGGAATAATGAAGATATTCTGTGATGAGGAGTTCCCAAACTTTTGAACACGTATGGCCCATGACCAGGTGGCAATGTAATATCGGCACAAAAGATATAGCACTATTATACTGAAGGATATTAATTCTAAAGTTTTTTGATGTGTCATCATCTCCTAGAAACAACTGTTTGATTTCTTCTGGCATATTGCTCGAAGGTACACTTATTTTCACATTTAAGCAACACACAGTAAATCGTTTGCAGAATTTCCCTCACATGGAAAGTACAAAGCAGAACAAAACTGACATTTCATAGACAATGACCCAATAGAAAACGAAATGACCTCACTATCACGACACCTACGCTGACTTTCTCGTTCTCTGCGCCCAGTTAATGTACGTTTGCGTCTTTTGAAGCGCGTGGACAACGATTCGGAATTCGACATAACCTGTAATAAACAACTTCACTACTTCAGTACAACTGAGCAAAACCCACTGTGCGAATGTTCTCTACAAAATACACCAGAGAAGCAAATACATACAAACTGTCAACACCACAATGCAATTATTACACTGAAACAAAACCTTGACGAATTGTAAACAAATCTCAACAATCAAAACAAAACATCAAGCAGCATGGACAAATCTATGGACTCATGTATATCGATTTTGAAACTGCCACCCTTTGAAAGAAAACAATTGACTATTGATAAGTGTACCATTAAAGAATGATTTAATTAATTAATTTACACCGTAAATGTTGGTGAGTCAACAAACAATATCTGATAACACATCTAGGGATCATATTCTTTCATTTAAAAGAAAAAAATACAACAATCGGTTCAGTAGAAGCTCTAAACGAAGCCATGGCAGAATACCTTATTTTTTAAATATATAGATATATAGTCTCTCTCTCTCTCTCTCTCATATAATATATATATATATATATATATATATATATATATATATATATATATAGCATATACATCGCAGCATTGCTGACATGATAACTTTTAAAAAATTCTACAGGGAATTAGAAAAAGAAAAGAAAATTGCGCATGAATTATTTTTAAGAAATATTTTGGAGACAGGAAGAAATAATTGGTCAGACTTTTACAAATATGTCCGCAGACGCCGGGGGAATAAGGAAGAAATTCAGGAAATTCTAGACGCAGATAACGCGCCATTGCACGGCGACCAAGCGAAAGCAAATGCGTTCAACGCGTATTTTGTATCAGTATTCAAACCAAAACGGGCGCAGGAGCAAGTTCATTATTTTCCAATAGAAAACCAGTTCAAGCTTCATGCATGGGAACTCCGCAAACGTATAAAATCACTGAAAAACGGTAAATCACGCGGACCAGACGGCATCTCGACAGATTTTATTAAACTCGGTGGGGAGGCAGTATTGCCGTATTTGTTAAGATTATTCAATGTTTCAATCAATAATGCAAGTTTACCAGACGATTGGAAGACAGCTATAGTGGTCCCTATTTTCAAAAAAGGTGATAAAACGAAAGTTTGTAATTATAGACCAGTATCGCTCACATCAGTAGTATGCAAAATAATGGAGCATTTAATAGCCGGGTACATTCGCCGCGAATGGGAAAAAGCGAACTGGATTTTTCACGGACAGCATGGGTTTAGAAGTAAATATTCGTGCGAAAGCCAAATCGTTTCTCTTTTGCAAGATCTAGCTGACGAAGTTGACGCGGGTGGGAGGGTGGATGCAATCGTAATCGACTTTGCGAAAGCATTCGACGTAGTACCGCATAACATACTTATCAGGAAATTATTAGCTTCAGGAATTGATGCTAGAGTTGTGAAGTGGGTAAGCGAATTTCTTAGAGACAGGAAACAAAAAGTTCGAATTGGCACTCAGTTTTCGACTACGGGTATTGTTACTTCAGGGGTTCCACAGGGAAGTGTCATAGGGCCATTACTTTTCTTAGCGTACGTAAATGATCTCCATGTTAACATACAATCAAAGGTGCGTTTATTTGCAGACGATTGTGTTATATACCGAAAAATCAAAAGTAGCGCTGACGAACAAATATTACAGCAGGATTTAGAACATTTACGTGATTGGGCTGAAAAAATGACATGGGAATTAACGGATCGAAAAGCAAAACAATAACGTTCGGGCGGGGACGAAATTATGAGGAACCAGACTATCGTTTAGGTGAGGTCATCATCCCAAGAGTCTCATCATGCAAGTATTTAGGCATTCATATAGATAGTAAATTAGGGTGGGAGAAGCATATAAATCAGGTAGTTAGGAAAACGTGGAAGTCTTTGCATTTTGTAATGCGAATTCTAAAGAAAAGCTCTGCAAACGCAAAAGAATTAGCATATTTTTCGCTGGTTCGCCCTCTCATGGAATACGGAGTGGCATGTTGGGATCCATACAGAAAGTCGCACCGGAAAAATCTAGATAGAATACAGAGAAAAGCGAATAAGTTTACCTATAGAACTAACGCGATAAAAAAGGCATGGGAACCTCTAGAAATGAGAAGAACAAGGGCGAGGCTTTGCGCTCTTTATAAATCGTACGTAGGTCAAACAGCTTGGAAGGAAATTCAGGTTAGACTAGAAAAACCAAATTATTTCGGCCGAAGCGATCACACTCACAAAATTCGAACAAGGAAACAAAATTCAGATCTTGGGAAATTTTCCTTTTGTAATAGAACAATTAAAGATTGGAACAGTTTACCTGCAACAATTTTCAAAGCTTTTCCTCTAAGTGTTCGAAGTTTTAGAAATAAGTTAGAACAATATGATAGTAATAGACATTAAATGAGTAAGTGCTGTGAAGTGCGGTGAAGTGCTGTGAAGTGCTGTGAAGTGCTGTGAAGCGCGGTGAAGTGCTGGTCAGTGTAACTCAAAGCAATAACAGTGTAGTGTAGTGTAGTGTAGTGTAGTGTAGTGTTGTGCAGTGCAGTGTCGTGCAGTTAATTGTAGTGAACGCGATCAATGAATTAAAAACAATAAATTTAGCCAATATTTATGTAGCTTGTATTAAATTTTAGCATCACCGATATATAATTATAATTATTATATATCATACGAGTTGAAATATTTGTTATAATACTTAATATTTGTGATAGTAGGATTATTGCATGCTCGGCTTGTATTGTACTCCTTTATTATTATTATTATTATTATTATTATTATTATTATTATTATTATATTGTTGTTATTATTAATGTTAAGTGTTATTATTATTGTAATTATTGTTAATTAACTGCCACCGGGTCATACCCAATTGCAGTTCAAATAAATGTATGTATGTATGTATATATATATATATATATATATATATATATATATATATATATATATATATATATAAATGATAGGCCGTCTCGTAAAGCTGCGGGTGGGGTCGCGATTATAATTCGTAAAGAACTTAGTCACTCACAAATTCAGTGCCCCTCTTCCGACAATCTGGAAACGGTAGCAATAAATCTAAAAACTGCAGATTTAGAAATAATACTAATAACCGCCTACAAACCACCTAATAAGAAATTCCCAGAAAATACCTCGGATACAATATTTAACTTCAACAATAACAATGCGTATTATAATAAGAAGAAAATCATTGTTATAGGTGATTTAAATAGTAAACATAAAGCATGGAACTGTAGAACTACAACAAAATCAGGTCGTAAACTTTTACAGTTCGTTCAGAGATATAAGATTTTAATTCATGCCCCTCTTGCACACACACGGTATCCATTTAATAATAAATGCGCCCCAGACAATCTTGACATAAGTCTAACATAAAATACAATTTGTCCCTTTTTTCATTCCGTAATACCTGATCTGGATTCGAATCATAACCCCATAATAATATCGTTTCAGAGTACCGCTCAAATAAACAATATAAGGAAACTAATAAATGGCAAAGTAAACTGGGATCTCTTTAGAACAAAAATAGCCACTCAATTTTCGTTTCCAAAAGGTATTAAAAACGACATAGATATTGATTTACAAATCAATAATCTAATAGATGCAATAAGCTTCGCGATTAAAGAATCATGTCAATCAGTGCAATCGAACAAATATTCATCTTACTGGCTACCGAAACACATCGTGGACTTGATAAAAGATAAACACAGAATTAGAAGACTCTGGTAGTTGTATAGACGATCACACTTAAAAAAAGAAGTGTAACTCTTTACGTAAAAAAGTAAAATTCCTAATCGATGAACATGGATATAGTTCATTCAAGCAATTTTTGGCGTAAATTAACCCTGCCTCACCCTCATTATGGACCACCATCAAAAAGGTTACCAGAGATCAATCTAGAAAATCACCATTAAAATCGGGCTCCAACACCCTCTATACAAATGAAGTAAAAGTTCACTTCTTAAATACCTTTAAACCCAATCTAATAGTAAACCATTCTTTTAATGAGGAAATTTTAAACAACGTGAAGCAACCTATAGACTCCGCGGAGGTACGGACAAAATTCATATCCCCTGAAGAACTTAAACGCACAATAAACGGACTCAAAAACAGAAAAGCGGCTGGACACGACCAAATAACTCGTCAGATATTAAAAGAATTACCAAAACTCACAATTGCAGCAATAGCAGCGATTTTAAATGCAGCGTTCAGATTAGGTTATCACCCAAGCGTTTGGAAAAATGCAATAATTATTCCAATAAACAAACCTAATAAATGTCCACAACAACTAGACAATTTCAGGCCAATTAGCCTATTACCTTCATTAGCTAAAGTGTTTGATAGACTAATTTTAGTTCGTTTAATTAACTTCTTAACGATACAAAGGCCACACCTGATGCCCAGTTCGGCTTTAGAGCAAATCACTCGACTGAACACCAAATTTTAAGAGTTACGGATTTGATTGCAAAGGGTTTTCATGTGAAACACAGAAAAGCATTCCCAAATATCTTCAAGGTATAATCAAAAGGTTTTTGCTAAATACTTCATTCAATATTAAAATACACGACACCATATCAGATAAATACAGAATCTCAGCTGGAGTTCCATAAGGTTCCCCATTGTCCTCACGTTTTTGTGGTATCGACATCGGTTGCATGTCCTTGAATTCACTTGTATTAGTAAAGATTATTATAAAATGTTGTACCCACACAGTGTTGAAAACAATGAAAAAGTTGAAAATGATAATACATAAACTCATATTTAACTTTAAAACCTAGAAAAAACAAATATGCTTTCAATCTTTTGAAACATTCGTTGTAAATAATTATTATAATCCTCAGAACTTAAGCTTATTAGCTCTTACCTTGAATGAATGCATTTTATGTTACTGATGCTACGATTTAAATGATGGGGCAATTATTGAATGAGAGCAAAGGAAAATCGAGAGAACCCCGAGAAAACTTGATGTGAATCCGCTTAGTTCACCACAAACTCCACGTCAACCGATCGGGTCTTAAATACCTGTATTTGATAGTGGTGAGGCCCTGCCCACAAGGCCCGCTGTTCCACCAAACCAATTGGATGAATATACATTTACACAAGATTGACTCATTTAAGAGCAGATGAAAGTGCCCATTTGGGAGTAGGAGTGCAAAGCAATGGACGATCCCGGCATACGCCTGAAGAGATTAAGATGAAAGGTGAGCTAAGGTGAAGGTCCAAGGGATCTGATCCGAGTCCTTGACCACGAACCCATATACAACGTAGTGAGCGATTTCCGCCTTTGGTGCAGAACAGGGGCGACGGGTGGGTAGCACATACGTTGGAACTATCAAACACACATTTTATCTCTTCAAAATATTTCTTCCATGAGGAAAACTACAGCATGTAGGGTACAAACGATTTGCACGTTTCGGGATTTAAATCCCAGTCTAAAGACAACTTTTACGTGGTTAACGGAAGATACAAATTGTGCTCACACGCAAATAGATTTTTTTTTAAATCCATAAACAAAACAGTAATATATGAAATCAGATGAAAGGATCGATATTCTTAGCGTAGTCCATAGCCGCGGACTCTGCCGAACAAAACCCAGCAAATAGTAAGTCGCTGCCCCCACCAAACTCTCAGTATCCACATCTTCCTCAAGCTTTCATTGCCTCGCCAGCACCAGCTACGGAGAACCACGTTACGACCCATTCCAAAACCATTATTTTTCACTTCATTGGGCATTTAAAACTAAATTCGTCTTCAAAAATGCGCTGGTAGTATGCACAAATTAAACTAGTCGATTAATTGCAAGTTTAATATTTTCTGAGACTTTTTCCAAAAGTAGGTTTTTCTGCGGAGGGCGCCGCCCTAGAGCCCGCCGCCACTTGTGCAGAGTGCTTTGGGCCACCCATAAATTACGTGAGGTCTTTAGGGGGGAGGGGGTCAAGCGAATCTCATCTAATCTTACGTAAGGGAGAGGGGGCGTCTCGGCAAATATCACGTAATTGTTTTCGCGCAAGTCGCTGCTAAATTGCGAGAAAACTGAGACAATTGAAGTAAACCCCGTTTCTAAACTAAAAGATGTCTAAATCTTGCACAATCATTTTTATCGTGGTTATGCAAATGTTACAATAAGTAGCATAGTATACTAAGAAAAGAATCTAACAAAACCGAACTTTTTATCATTAGTGAGATAAATCTCATTAACTGTATTTTTACAAAAAATTTAAAGAAAAATTACCGAGCGTTTTTAGATGTGCAATAATATTTATTGTAATACAGTAACTATTTTCTAAATACTAGTCATATCTAGTCTTAAATATAATTAAGCAAATTATATTTTTAAATAAATCCCAATCCAATCAATCACAAATTAACGTATTTACATTAAAAACACGCATTTTGAAAAAATCTCACGTGAGATTAGAAGGGGGAGGGGGTCGAGCCAAATCTCACGACTTCTCTCCAAGGGGGAGGGGGGGCAGTCGAACAATCACCAAATTCGCCTCATGTAATTTATGGACGGCCCCTGTCCCGTCCGGCGGTGTTGAGTGGGGCTGAGCGGTCAGTGCTCCTCTCGTCTCCTGAGCCGAGTCGCCGCTTCGGCCACGCGGCCGCCTTGGCACACACGGAAGCAGCGACGCGACGCCAACCGCACAGCCTCCTGCTGGCGCGCAAATGCATCCCGCGGTCAACTTTTCGTAAGCTGTTTAACTGTCTCCAAAAAGATATAGAACTCTCTGAAGGCAGGCATGAAGTTTGGCTGTCTTGTACCGGGTGATCAGTATAAAACGCACCCCTGCTGTTCAAGGCATTGAGAGAAAAGTGAAAGTTTTGCAACACTGCTTCTGGGACAGCTCCTTCCACTGCATTTCAGCGACACTTCATTCTCCACCACCCCTTCCTGTGGTGTGGGTCATACCTGCTCAAAACAAAACAGGCCGCGTGTTCAGTCATTGTTTCCTTCTTTCACTGTTAACTTACGATGCGCCTAAGCGAAGAGCAACGCAGTTTTGTGGTGGAGGAGTATTTCCGAACGCAATCTGTCAAAGAGCGCGGGGCAGCTTTCAGAGAAGAATTTTCATCTCTGTCTATTCCGAACAAGAGTACCATATTTTGGTGGGTGAAGTGCTATCATGAGACAGGAGGTGTGTTTGATCCATTGCATTAAAAAAAGATTGGAGTGTGGTGTGCCATTTATCGTCGCAGATTAATTTGTCTGTTGTTTTTCAAAGAAACAGTAACGGCGGATACGTATCAGAATTGATAGACAAATTATTTTTTATTATATTTGAAGTAGATAATTATTTCTATAGTAACCTTATTCAATAATAACAAACATTTGTTCTGCGAATTTGAATTTATTAATATTTATTTAAAACTGGAAAGTATAAAACATACATTTCTGGAGCATGTGTATCTTGTTATGAATCTAAAACAAGCAAAGTTTACTAATAAATTTACCTCAATATATATTTTACATGGCAAGTTTATTTCACTTTTAAACAATATACGAAGGATTCGTCGTTCTTGACAATTCAATTTTCTTTCGACGCCAAACAAGCAGGCGCGTGCCTTTCTCTTTGAACTCTGCGGTCACCTGCTCTCCTCCTCAGGGTGGTGCTAGTGGGAGAGGGGATTAAGCGTATATCCCGTCAGTTTACCTGCTTGAAACCACCAGCCGCTATCGGGCCCGCTCAAACATGGTTGCCAGTGCATTGCGCCAGTGGGTTGCGTTTTATACTGATCATCCGGTATATTAGTAAGGTGTATATAGTTTATATTACTTTTGTTTTTTCTCATATGTTGATTCAGGTATATATGGTGTGATTATAAATAATATTCTTCAGAAAAGTTGTCTTCATTCCTTGTGTTCTTTGTATTTACTGTAGCCCTGAGAAAGGAATTAGATATTCCGAAACGTTGGCAAACTAACGGGTTTTTGTTAATTGACCATTCTTCTGATCCACACCTCACAATTTATTTATGGTCGTGAATTCTACAATGGTCTATAACCCTTACTGCAACTCGTTGTTTTCCTCCTTAGTAAGAGGCTACGTTTACCGTGGTCTGCTTACAAGGGAGTAAGGAGTTTGGTTTCTCCGATCAACACCAGGCGAATACCGGAGCAATACCCTAACAAACAGGTAACGGACCGCGCGCGATCTTTCCTTCCTGTTCCTTGTCCTATTCTCTCCCCTTACACACACACACTTACACTAACATGCACTACACTACCACATATTCCTGGAGACCGGTCGGGAGCTTAGAGCTTGTCCCGGCTGGCGCAGTGCCCCGCTGGTGGGAGAGTCCTGGTTAGGGGGACACCCCACTAGCCGACGGTAGGACGGCGCCGGATCTCGCCATCCAGCGGGGCAAGATCACCGCCATCTCCCGAGGAAAAAACATGCACTACACTTACGGGACTAATGACCAAAGCCGTTGACGCGCCCGGAAACACGAAAAAATCATTCAATCTATCAATCAATGGTGCGAGAACACGTATTTGCACTACTTATGAATAGGAACTTAAATATTTTTACTCCTTCCGAAATTTACCGGATGAACGAAACAGGATGAAGTCGGGCTATGCATTCTCAAGTGATAAAAAGTGGAAGGGGATTAGCTGGGAAGCTGAGGGGAGGGAAAACTGATCGCGGGATGCAGTCGGTGATTCCCTCCTGCCGCACTGATCACCGCTTCTCTGATAGGCCTTGGTTATGATGATGAATGTCACACTCTTTTCTTACACCAGGCAAGGTACAAGGTTTACGTCTTCAAGCGACTCATTCGCGGCAAAGTGAGACTTGTCGAGCCTGACTGACATCAGTTGTAAATCTGTGGCACCACGTGCAAACAATGATGCACGTAGCAGGGTGACACCATTACATCCAGCACGAGGCAGCCTCATCAAGTTAGGCTTGTCAACGGATGCATGATGTGCATCTTGATGCATAATGTGTCAAATGGTCTAGACTAATATGAGATATTTGAACCACGGTATGAATCTAAACAAACAAGATTTATCCACTTTTCGTTACCAGGGCTCGGCAATAAGAATTTTTGTGCTGAAAATTCGCCTTTTCCCGGCGCACTATTATACACTTCTAACGTAATACATAAGAGCGATAAAGTAAAAATCATCATGCAATAAGTTTTAGATTTTTTGCCCTGCGCGATGACTATGAAGTCAGATTTCATTGTAAACATTAGTACATAACCTAACACGGTATGATTTTCACTTCTTTTTCGCGATTTTTTTACCTGTTACCTTTCAAACATTTTCTGTTAATTCTTACCAGAGTTGATGTTGGTAAGGATTAATTTTAACTGCCACAATAAGAAAATCAGGTTAACATCGTTAGAAAAACACACCCGTTTCTGGTTATAGGTGGCACTATTTATGTAGGAATAATGTCGTACATTAGGCCTAAGGTAAGACGTCATACCTTCAGGGTCAGTCACGTGACAGTGTGTAACCTCGCTACCTTATGGGTGACGCTATATCTCCCCAATGTCGACATTTTCGCACACCCTTGAAGGTTTCAATTACTGGTAATATTCAATTAATGGTAAAATAGATTTAGGAATCCGTCAAGTTAATATAAATATTTTGACTACAATTCTGTTACGATTTAAAAAAAGTACAAATTCTAAATTTTTTAGCACTAAAATTATATACCATGATCACTAGAAAAATACGAAAAAAATACTCGTAGAATAGCTTTAAATAGAAGAGGGAATAATATAGAAAAGTTTCCAAAATTACTTATAAAGTATCTCTAAAGAAAGAGAACAACGAAGACTTTGGAAATCAAACCAATGAGTTTTGGGATTTTGCTTTATGGTTTTTATGCGAAAAAAAGAAAAAACCGTGCTGGGCCCGTGCGAACTTCTCACACATCTCTACATATAAAACATTAAATATGATCGCTTGTACGCCGTCATTTTCAAGACCAACTATAATACACTGATAGTTGGAAGTAGGCAGTTTGTATTAGGAAGGTAGTAGTGTTTTGTTATGCGAGTTGTAATCAATTTGTTTAAACCAGCCGACGTTTTCTCATTACGAGTGAGCATATGAGTGTAAGGCTATACTGTAAGATTATCCTTGCATATGAAGGTATAGTTGTCGAAGCGGAGGTAGCAGGTTTTTAAATTCTAAGATTGAATTAATGAATCATAAAATGAACCAAGAGAATCATTGCAGAATCAATTTCTGATTAACCTGGCTGTGGGCTGTGTTTAAATGCAAAGATTAGAGAGAGTATGTTAACCCAATGTTCAGCAAATAGGTCTCACATGTCTTCCTTTACAAAAAAAAATTTAATATAATAAATATATGATGCATTACGATTTTAAGTTAAGGTGAATAGCAGGATATTCTCAAATACTTGTGGTCCACTAGAACAAAGAAGTGCAGATCTTGGTAAATGTAAAACATTTCAATTGCCTTTTCAGAATCATGATCAATTCTGCGTTCACAGTCAATAGCGATTGTATTGTCCCAGAATTTGTATTCTCCCTCCTTTAATCAGTTTTGGAGAATTGTTACTGAATGACATGAAAACATTTTTGGGGTTTTGGATTTTCCCTGTAGTGCATGTAGTAGGTACTTTTCTGATGCAAGTTTTCTACAGCTTTTCCTCTTATGAGATTAATTCGTAAAGGTTCAGCTAATTGCGAGTATTCGTTTTAAAATTAAAGATCTTCGTACTGGAACGGAACTTTAAATGTTCCGGCTCTAAATTAATGCATTACTTTGTATATGTCTAGTACTGTGTGTAGGTTAACGTTCTTATTGCTATGGATTTATTATCAAATATAAAGACACATTTCTGTAACATTGAGCAGAAAATCAAGTGGTCAATTTAATTTTACAAATATTTCGAGATTTTGCACTTTTCAACGTGCCACGGAGGGGGGAAGCAAGAAGACCTAAACTTCCGAAAATGTAATAGGACCTGAAAGGTTTTATTTTATAAATACTGATTTGTAATTTCATTATTATGTGTTGTTAAAGGAATTACAGGATATAACATCGTAGTCGTGTAGAATTACTTGGGTGTTCGTGGCCAGGTTTTTGTTACGGGAAGGAATATAGTATAGACCTCATAGTTTGCAGATCACTGCCTAATGTTGTAGGATTATTTATAGAAATTCAAGTACAAGTGGCTGTACATCCAATATTTTGATTGTAAAAGTATTTGCAAAGCCCGCGGAAGTGGGTAGGGGTTGTGACCTTTGTTTGTTTGTTTTTTTTCTACAGTTGCGCAGTATCTTCTTTCAACTTATTTTACTTTTTTTTAATTTGGCGTGTATGCGATATTCTTAACCGAAATTATATCATATTTGAAAATGCCCCGTCTCCCCCTCCCGCCTCCTCCCTCCTAACGCTTGCCTCGGCAACCTTAGCACATTTGGCCTGAGATGGTTATCTTATCATTCTCTCAGGGTTTTTTTTTCGTTTGGCTTTAAATTCACAATCACAATACACCTATCTCGCGCGCGCTCTGTGAGCAAAAGAAATTACTTCGTTTCCCTCTAACTAAAGCACCTAAAAATGTTATAGTGCCTTGCTGAACCTATGTTCTGTCCTGGAACTATTTTAAGGGAGTTTAAATTCCGAATTGTTTTATGAGAAAACAATTGGTGAAAACAGATCAAACCTGTTTTAATCGTGATTATTTCTGGTCTATTTTCTGAAACAGAGTTCTAGACTGCTCTTGTCGGTCGTTTTCATGATATTTTCTGGTAAAATCTAGGTGGACACCCGATCCTTTCATCCGATTCTTAATCAATTGTATTAAATCAATAAATCCAATTATCTTGAAATGCATAACCTTAAAAATATTCTAGGTCATGCAACTTCGTTGTCACCACTTCTAACGTATTCATAATTTACAGGTTATTTAATAATACTAGGACACCTAAAAACACCTTATTTAAGTAAAGTACATCTTAGAATTTCCTTAATTTTTTTCCAATCAAGTGGAGTTTCGAAACTCTAATGTCATAGTTTGCCAGCGTCCTTAAACAATACAAAGATAGAAAAATGTATCTTTGATTGTAAGGTTATGCAGCAAATTTAAATATTGATTTTTAGAAACAATATATTTTTTAGAACATAAATTTAATATTTTATTAATCTTTACACAGAAATCGATTCTTGGGGCTGAAAAGTCAGTGGTCAGTGGTCTTACTTCAATGACTACGGTCGCTTCTATGGGGTGGGGGGACCTACAACTGTTATGAACTATGAAAGCTGCGAGTGCCAAAAAACAAATGAGGGGTTAATGAAAATTGAACCTCCGACCAATATTTTGATTGATAATTTCTACAAAATTTAAAGTATAAATTGTGATAAATTAATCAAAAATATTTTTGAGGTAAAAAAACTTGTTTAGGTATGCAAAATTTCATCCAACTTTTACTAACGTCATTTTGTTTAACTCAAGAATTGGAGTAGGTGGTGTCGCAATAGAAGATTTATCAAAGGAAAGGATGTGGTGAGAATTGTTACAAGTTCTGACAAAGAGAAGGAAAGGAAGAAAAACTAAATTTTGTGAAAGAATTTTTTGTATGGCCCCGATAGTTCTACTACATGACTTTTTTTGCTCCTTTCGTCTCAATTGCTCTTGTGTGAGTACAGGAAACTCTTCTTAGAGCAGTAGTTATCTCCATTTCATTATGCTTCAAAATGCTAAAAACAAAATCGGTTAAATCTAAACTACTAAAAATGAATCTCTCTCAGCATCGCATAGGACTTTAACACATCAACTACGACTCGTCGGTGGGGATGTAGCTCAGTGGTAGAGCGCTCGCTTTGCATGTGAGAGGCCCCGGGTTCGATCCCCGGCATCTCCAGGTTTTTGTCGGATCTATTTGAGTACTTCATCCACCCAACACACTGAGGAGATCGAAACAGCGTGTCACGACCCTGCATCTATTCCAAACACGTGAGCGTGGGTGCGCGCAACCTGCACTGTTGCTCATCTCTTCCCTCTGAAGGCCGACTTCTAGGACACTACCGGATGACTCAGCAGCTAGCAAGGTTACAACAATGCATTTCCGATAACAAGCGAAGGCCGATACTAAATGGAGGTCGACAATAGATATTTATGACATCAAATATCTAAAAATATTGGAAATAAAAATTATAGAAAGAAATTCTTATTCCTAATGATTGTCTTAATATTTTAAAATAGGATGTAATCCTATTAGGTATAACCTTATTCTTATAGTTACAAGGTACCCTTCAAAAGTTAGATGCACATAATTTTACGTTTTTTAAACTCCTTCCACCTTTTGAGACAATAACGCAATATATTTATCACAATATCGCCTTTTGTGACAATACATTGAACATTCTAAACCAACTTTCTCTCCACTTCCTCAGGAAAGAAGTGGTTTAATTTACAAGTTGGGTGAAATTTCAAAACAATTTTTTTAAAACAAATTTTCAACTTTAATCACAAGGTATATATGCGAATAAATAATTTGTCATTTATATAAGTACATTTTTTATTAATTTTAAAATTAATTTTTAGTTCGAACCCTAATTTTCGAAGTTAATAATTTAATACTAATTATCACACATGTGTTGGGAGAACGTTAATTCTTCAACAAATCTTCGATATTGTCATTTTTGTTTGTCAGACCCTGCCCACCTTCAAGAAGCGAACGTTTTTTTAATGCCCTCTAAATATATTATAACAGCGGTTGAGTTAATAAAAATTAACAATTAAATGTTCAAATAGCTTCTTCTGAAATTCCAGTCAAAGAAGTGCATCGTAGCTACATTTCTCATTTAATGAAGTATCTGCAGTACTTATTTTATCGTAAATGGAAATAGAAACGGAAACAAGATCATAACTAGAAAATAATTATTAAATGTTTTTTGATAAGTGTAGTTCGTTAGAATAGTAGGGAGTCTCTGAGCAACTATGAAGTGTTTCAATATAAACAAAGTGAAACATTTAAAAAAATTAAACAAATCTAAATATTATGATAGAATAATTCTAATACGAGTATTTTACACGCATTCTAATCACTTCGAACGCAAGCTGGTAATGGATATTTTTAGTGCAAATTTTGGAGATTTGTACAAATTGTTTTTAATTGCTTTTATCTTCTGTTGTTCATAAATAAATAAGTATGAAATCTTAAATCATATTCGATCATATTCGAAGATACTCGGCAATTTTTAATTTCTATCGATATCTGCTCTCCAATTTACCAACTTGCTACAAACTTCCTCGAATGCGGACTACAAACCACGTGATAGTCGAATTTGCATTTATTTGACTCTCATATGCCGTCTAGGGCCTATCGCTAACCATTTGATTTATTTAAAATTCTGGAGATGCCGGGGATCGAACCCGGGGCCTCTCACATGCAAAGCGAGCGCTCTACCACTGAGCTACATCCCCACTGGCTAGTCCGATTGCGTTAAGTCAGCGGGAGGGACATTGATTACCAACATTGATGTAAGGTAAACTTACACTATATTGTAGTTAGAATCGAACCTCATCAGTATCACAGGCAGAGTAAAATTTCCTTTTCAAGTAACACTACAGACCGTCCTGCTAGCTTCAGTGGCGCAAATTGGCTCAATTGGGAAGGTTTCCCTCAAAGATAAAAAGAACTGATTCACCAATTACACAATATTGTCTCAATCGGTCGAACGAATCATCTTCATCTTTTCTTCGTCACCTGCTCTTTGTCTGCGATTTTATACGTTGTATTTAGTACACTACCATAGACCAAGGATGAAATAGTTCATTCCTCTATGGCTGCTGTAAGAATCCTGAGTCATTTATTTTCCCTGAAATATACGAGGATGTTGCTTACACGGGAACCTACAAAATCCTGGAGATGCCGGGGATCGAACCCGGGGCCTCTCGCATGCAAAGCGAGCGCTCTACCACTGAGCCACACCCCCGTGCACGACAAGTATTTAGAAACGCTCAGAACTCAAGATTATGCAATATCATGATCAGATGAAAGTGGAGGACGTCTTTACATCTAAAATAATGGGTCTTCTATCCTATCCCGTCCCATTTCTTGAAATTACTCCCGACGACCGGTTGCCGGCGATTCCCGTTCACGAATTTACTCCGCGAAATGGGGAAGGAGAACGAAGAACTGATGGGAAACTGCTATGTCATTCTGTTCCGTATCGTAGTCAAATTAGCGTGGTTAGATTTCAATAAAGCAAACACTAAATATATGCCTACTCAATTATAAAATAATTGAATTGGTTTTCGTTTCTTCTTTTCATTACAAAATGTGCTACAACAAAGTATTATGGCATAAAAAGCGTTGTGCAGACTCAAGAATGCATTCTGTTTTTGGTGACGTCTATTGTACGACGGGCGGTCACCTGTGGCACGACGCCCCCGCTCCGCAGCCGTGATTGTCGGGATTGCACCGCCGACCACAGAGGCTAGGGATGGCAAAAAACATCGATGTTTTCCATCAGAAACATCGATATATTAACATCGATATATCGCTTTCGATGTTTTCTTCACAGCGATATTTTGTTGCAAAAACATCTTTGTTTTTTAATTTTTTTTTAAATAAAGGAGCACGCTGTATAGTAGCAGTAGTTCACAGCAATATTGTTGTTTTGCGTCATCTTTATCACGCTGCACATTTCGCCAGTGCAATCTGAGGAAGTTTGGGAGCTGCTCGTGTTGTGAATGTATGTCATCGCCAGGCGGGTCATTGCCTGAATCGAAAATAAAACACGAAATCGATAGCCAAACACGATGTTCTTTATTGTTAATTTTATTCTTCACATTCGATAATAATTTTTACATACTAGTTACATACTGCTATCCAAAGAATAAAATATATCCCTTCTACGAACTGTATTTAAATTTGGATAGGAAAATAGCATGTTTTTTAGTCTATAATTAAAACATCGATGTTTTAAACATCATCTTGAAAACCGTTTAGCGATGTTTTGAAACATCGATGTAACGATGTTTTGGTAAAACTTGCCATCACCAACACAGACGCCATCCAAAGTGCCGTGACGGAATAACCGTGTGCGTGCCCCCGTCGGGCAGTCATCGGGTGTGTGCGGGGAAAAAGTGTAATTGTAACTGTGACTTTCAAGAGCCAATGCAAGTTTCACTGGCAAACTACAAAAACCAAGCTGTACTCTATAAGTTTAGATTGTATTTGCAAGTTCGTGTAAATATTGTAAATAAGTAACGTCAAATGTAAGTTTAGTTATGTTTAGTTTGCAGCGGCGTGTTAACGCACGGGCCCAAAGGGTCCCGGGCCCAGGGTCCCCAGTGTTCAAGGGCACCTCGATAGTTCTTAAAAAACTATTTAATACTAATTTTTAAAAAAACTATAAAAAGTGATGCATGATTAAACTATACGCGAAAATGGCATAACGGAATGATTCTTACAAACGTATACTTATATGTTTAAATTTTGTTTGAATAATGTGAAATTGAAACCCTAAGAAATACTTTCAAAATATTAAAAAGAAAATTACAAAATATAATGTAAATTGATTGGATTTTCTGTACATTTCAGCATCGAAATAGAGGTGGGGAGAGATCGGTGAAAGTAAGAATAGGGGGGGGGGGGGAACGTAGGCCCAAGGGCCCCCAAAGCTGTTAAAACGAGCCTGTTTGTAAGTATATATGTATTACTATGTAAGTTTAGATTATAAGTGCAATAGGGTGTAAATAATGCAAACAATAGCAGTTCGTAAGGTTAGTAAAAGATTAAGATTAATATGTAGGTTAGCGCCCCCACCCACAAAACTGTACACAAGAGATAAATAAATATAATATGTTTATAGGTTATATTACAGGTTCATTGCCGTCTGTAAATTCAAGGTGGCGTTGGTTACAGAGAAAGCCATTCCGCTCGCGGATTCGAGACCGTTCGCGAAAATGAGTCGATTCCTTCACATGGGACGCGATAAGAAATAAGAGGCAAATTAGATTCCAGTGAATTCCTACAGTTTCATGGCAAAAAGGATGTTTCTTTTCATAAGAAATAAAATCCTGCAAATGTGTTGCATGTTGATTTTCCGAAGAATAATGACTGTTCTCACGAGGAAAACTGAAAGTGAACCGAACTCAGGGTCTTTACTCAGCTGAAACGGGTGTAAGGCACCGCCAGGCCATAGTGTAGGAGAATATTTCTTACACGGTGGCCTCACTCATCACAAGGTAGCCAGTTAAACTTAACTTATATTTACGTTTCTGTAATGTGTTGTGTGTGAGAGAGGAAGGAGAGATGTAGATGTGCATTTTACAATCTCAGTATAACCATAAAGGAAATACTATCTTTTTTTCTCTATGGTATAACAAATGGAAATAATTTAATTCTTCTTACAATGGGTGGGTACTATCAATGAGTTTGTGGAACTTGCAATGGGTCGCAGTGGATAACACTAATTCAAACTAGACTGTTAATAAATTTTAAAAATCTGATGTACGCGAGGCAATTGCGTTAATACGCTCTCTCAAATAAAATCTAAAATAATGGTGGCATCTTCACTTATAGATAAATCCAAAACCTGGAGATACCGGGGATTGAACCCGGGGTCTCTCACATGCAAAGCGAGCGCTCTACCACTGAGCTACATCCCCACTTACTTAAATGTTAAAATTACGCTTAGGAGTGGAATGAAGAGGAATTTGGAACAAAGTAGGCTGATTGTTGTACGAACTAGGGCACGCCACATATTCGAAAGTTTCATGTGATACTACAGAATGTTGCAGGCATGGAAATGTATATATTTGCAGCACTGAGAAACGTCTAATAAAATGTAAAAACATTGGTAGAATGCAGATCACTACAGATTTTGCTGTAATGGCCGAAACCCATCGACGCAGTAAAACAGACAACGCAAAATTCTATTTTCAAGTATAATATAACTGAAATTAAGATATGAGGAATAGTTAGTAATTCAAAATAGAGTTTCGGTAAAACTTTTTTTCCATTTTCAATCGTTGGAAATTATTATCCGCTTATTAAAACTCCACTCTTCGGTAATGCAAACAGTCTCATTCTTCATTTTTTCTCGGGGTTCTACTAACCTTTTTGTATTACCTTTTTTTGCAATTGTCACTAAGTTAACAACTTTCCCATGTGAACTCATGGGGCATTGGGTGGAATTTGAAGAACCATGCATTGAGATATGACACGTTGCATATAGGAAACACCAAATATGACACGTTGCGTAAGATAGAAACACACAGGGCGCGGCGCGACGCAGCGTGGCGTTGTAGTAGCGCATGTAGTGATTTTACCAAAACATTGATTCATCGGTTTCGATACATCGCTAAAGGGTTTTCGATGTCGATGTTTAAAACATCTATGTTATAATTATATACTAATAAACATGCTATTTTCCTATCCATTTTTAATTACAGTATGTAAAAGGGATATATTTTATAGTTTGGTTATCAGCATGTTAGTGATAAAGATGACGCAAAACAACGATATTGTTGTGGATTGCTGCTACTCTACAATGTGATTCAACCCCTTTATTTAAATAAAAAAAATTTAAAAAACATATTTTTGCAACAAATCGAAGTGAAGGAAACATCGAAAGCTAAATATCGATGTTTCTGGTGAAAAACATCAATATTTTAAAAACATCGAGTTTTTTGCCATCCCTAAGCGCATGCAGGGTGGGAAGCGACGCTAACTAGCCACGAATAGTTGGAAAATGGCGCTGTCCAAAGCATGAGTTATTTCTGTATGAAAATATGTTTTTAAAATGAGAGGTATTAAGTCGTAAGCGAAGAGAGTGGATGAATCCAGTGTGTTCAGGGAGACTGCAGCATAGGGCATATCACCATCAGTGGCGAAGCTGAAGGGTAATCTGTGAGCCTTAGAACACTCAAATTATTTTCTAACAATATCTGTCGTTATGTATGCCATTTATTCAATTTTTTACGGAATCGTTAAAGAAAATTAAATGTTTTCGACTCCTTGTCCCCACTTACGCGCGAGGGAATTAGCAGGGCCCGTACCTGAGCGGGAAGTCTGCCAACGGACACAAACCGGCTTCAGGCGTACTGTCTACTTCTCACTAGCACTCATTGGGCAGAGAGCTTAGGCTCTCAGGTGGCTTCCAGCATGTGCCACCTAGCGATGGATTTCCACCTCATCACCACTTTGTGGGAAAGTAGAATGATTGTTTGATTGATTTTGATCATGTTTTCTTTAAGAACAATTAACGAAGCTAAAGATTTAGTGTTATAGAGACTATCCACTATGGGCTACTCCTATAACTTCCAAACGGTTTACGATATCGAAGTGCAGTCTTAATAATAATAATAATAATAATAATAATAATAATAATAATAATAATAATAATAATTACATTAATGTGGCGAGACTCGGCCCATAAGGCCTGTTCTTCTGCCTAACCACGTAATACTAAATTTATAGATAAAAATTGAAACAATATTCAGAGACACATTAATAAACAAAAATAAAATACAACGTACAGATGTCATGCCCCTGGGCTCACAAAAGCGAAAAGAATACGTCTCAGCATTTGCTTTAAGTCTTCGCTCAACAATGCGGAATCATGAGGTAAGTGATATGCCGCAGAGATAGAAATAGTAGAGAGTAGTAAAATACCGTGTTAGATATGAAGATATTACTGAAATCTGCGTTAAAGCCCACATGACCATGAATGAATTTTCAGGATCGGAATTATTTGAAACACACAAAAATGATTCCTCTATAATTATTGATACAGTAGTAACTCAGATGGAGTATCGATTTCAAGATTTTGAAAACTTTCATTTTATTGAATGTCTTGACGAAAAAAGTTTTCGACCAACAAATCGTCCTTTCCTTCAGGGAAGTTTTTTCCTAATTAAATAATATCCATTCTTTGCCAGTGAGCAGCTTTGAAATGAACTGACAAAAGTATACTTTGATAATGCAAAATACATGCCTACAGATTTGTTGCTGAAATATTTCTTGGACAACTTGGCTTAGAAAAAATATCAGAAGAAGGTTTGGTTGATACGTTCCCGTTCTCCCGCACTCTAGTTTTCTACAGCATTGTGTGAACGGAATATGATTTGATTACATTAAAGAGAGTAAAGACATTATTGAGAAATTCCATGGGAAATATCAGCATCAATAATTTCAATACACTGGCTACCGAGAAATGAATTAACTTCGCAGAAACGATAGCTTTAAAAAACAAATTATAGATTTTTTCTGACCGAAAAAATGACGAATGGAGCTAATTTACAAAAAAGTGTAAGATGAGATTTCCAGAATACCCAACTGCATGATTCTACCTTCGCCGTTGATCAGCATATACTTCCCATAACAATTCCCGATAATGAAAAACTTTTCAGTTTTATCTCAATAGACATGTTAGAAAATGAATAAGTTATGAGTATAAAAAAGTGTCTTCTACTATTATAAAAAGTGTTCATTATCTGTGCTATTTCTTCCCACAATTTGGTAATGACGCCTCTGTTCAGATGACGTTTATGATTGTCCTGCCAAATTGGAGGCCTTGAAATAACTTCGTTAATTCACAGTTCCCCATCCATCGCTGATGGGTTCAGATAGCGGTCAGTTCGTGAAAAATTAACGCAAAAAATGTTGAACTTGACTGTACCTAGTCGCGCCGCTCCGGTTGGTTTGTGCTCGTGTTCACAGACATGCACGAAATTGTTTTTGGCGAGTCTGGTGTGTCCGCGTCCAACTTACAGGTGAACGATAGCAGGACTACCATGGCATAGGACATCTGGAAATGCCGGCGATCAAATCCGGGGGTTCTCACATGCAAAGCAAGCTCTCTACCACTGAGCTACATACCCACCTACCCTCAACTGAAACAACTTGAACGGTAGTAAACAAACAGCTAGAGAGAAAATGGTTTAAATTTGAAATTAAGCAACTGCTCTTTCCTAAGGCTTTCTGTACTACTTCCGGATATTGTTCTCCGGTACTGACAGGTAAAGGATCACATGGTGCGATGTTGCCAAACGCACAATATTTCCCATTACTTTTATAGGTAAAATATTGTAGGTAAAGTTTATAGGTAGTGATACTTGATTTATTTTTTCCTCATTGCACAAGACTGGATCTTACAGCGTATTCAAATGCATCATTTACAGTTATGAAATGATTTAGAGAATTTCCTAGAACTCTTTCTGCTTACTACACTTATGTATATGAAATATATGACATGAACCCACAAAGAATATTTCTTGGAATGAAACATTATTTTAAAGTATCATAATACATATAGCTGCGAGATTCATATTGTTTATAATGAAAGGTTTCTTTACTATGCTCGCACTTTTTCTTGATCCTCGAGCTCCCTAGTTCTCGCTCAGCCCGGCATAGCACGGCCCGGTAGAAAATATGAGCTCCACTCGGAACGTCACGGCTCAGTTTGCAGTGCTGCCCACCTCCTTCCTTTCCAAAGCAGACTTCCTAGTTTACGGCCTCTCTTTCTACCGACCTGTGCGTACTGTGTTCCTTCTTGTTAAACAATTTTTTTTTATAACTATTAATTATGTCATTAGAATATAAAAAATCTTCCGTTGTTTCTCATAGCTATCTAGCCCAAGACGAGTTATTACGCCGAGTTTTCTGTCAATGAAGTTGACAGCCCTGCACTGCCGTGACGTAGACAGAACCCGCCTCTCCCCACACCCCCCGCTGTGGAGTATCAAGAAAAAGTTCGCGATTAGTATTGGGATTTTACACTTGCTTCGCTATTCCAGAAATTACAGAAGTGTAGGTACGGCCTCAATTTCCGAATGCCGGCCATCAGAAACATGGGTTATCGGTGAAAACATTACGGCAGACATTTAATAATAATAATAATAATAATAATAATAATAATAATAATAATAATAATAATAATAATAACGATAATAATAGTATATTACATATAATTATATAATTAAGTTATTATTATTTAATTATTTAATTAATTACTTAATAGTTTTATTATTAAATTATAAAAATATTATTTGTTTTTTATTTGCTTAGTGAGAAAGTTTTAGTACGTGCTTATATTACTATTGTAAAATGTCTAATGTAACACAGTCAGAATGTATGGTTTCATTTCACAAAGGCATGACAACTTCCTTAGGTTTACATTGACAATATCTAGACGTATGATACAATATGTATAATTAGTGTAAAAAGGTTCACTTAAAAAGGAAGTAATGTGAAAATAAATTTGATAGTTTTCGTTCTTGCTATCCTACAAAGTACTGTCCGTTTTTCCTATTAATGAACAGTTATCCTAACAATCAGATATCCGACCACCACCCAATCCTCAATGATTTCGCATAATGAACGCTCTACTGAATACAACACACATTGATCCTTCATAGTAGAATTGTGAATTTATTGTTCAAAAACATGCACAGATAGCCACAATATTGTGAGGATTACACTCATTTTTTCCAGTTACAATAAAAAAAGAAATACCATTCAAGAAATAAATGATCAGGCTTTTGAGAAAGTGTTATGTGAAGAACAAATTGCTTTTCATTTCCAGCTTTTTGTTTCACGTGCCAGATTTATAAGATGTGAAACCCTGCTCACAAAAGTGAGGCATGGTAATTGGGAAATCCGCCATTTTCGTCTGGGGAGGCAGCCATCTGCAAGAGATAAGAGGGCGCGGCGCACTCTGGGAGCAGCGGCAGGAGTTGCAAGCAGAGAATACATGTATAAGCTAGGACGGCTTGTGAGCTAGGACCGCGCGCCGGCTTCCTGGAAATGGCGTAGCGTCACGGTCTAGGGAGGGGGCCACGTGCAACGCATTGCAATTGCGTATCGACCCAGGTCCCTAGACCTAGAACATCACAACAGGACGCCAGTTGCGGCTAGAGCCGCACCTAGTGTTGCTGGGCGGAAAATCCCAACATCAGAAAACCGCTTCTCGAAGAGTTGCATGCTGAGAGGTTCAGAGGTTCGCGAACCACAATTAAATCGCTTGGTGCAGAAATCCCTTCATGTGCATTCATTTACAGAATTTGAGACACAATGATTACATGATGTAATGTACGAGTATAAAGGGGCATCGTCTAGCATAAAATTCCCTCATGTCCACACAAATTGTGGGTAAAACATCTGGCTAGTGTCTTCGCTTGGTGGAGAATCGCGTGTAAATTCAGTTTTTTCATTCTGAAAAATCGTGGAATGTGAACATGAGGGTTTTTCTGCAACAAGTGGAAGGGGGAAAACGAATCCAGGGGTAGATCCACGGGGTTGACCAGAGCACGTGCTCACATTCCCTGAACCTTGTAATATTTCAATATCAGACTTTAAAATATTATATTGTTTTAAATATTACTGTTGTTTAAATGCTATAATAGGTTTTTTGTAAAATTTTTTGCGAGTTGATATGAGCTATTGCAGAGATATTGTAGGCCCCGTAGTAGTAAGTTGACAAGAATAAGGCTTTGGATAGTGAAGTTTCTGGAGGTCGCCATTGCAACAGTGTTAGAGAGGTTAAATTATTACTGTTTCAGTATTTTTATAATAAAATGTGTTGAAAATAAGCGTAAAAGAAACAGACACCTGGAAAATTCCAGAGCACCCAGATGCAGATAAATACGCAACTTCTAAAGAGTTAACATGAGAGAATTTAATGAGTAGAAGGGAAGAAACAGTGACTTGAATGGAAAACAGAAATATCATTTGTTGAATAGATTGAAATAGCCTTATATATAATTAAATTTTATTTATTTCATAATATGTTATTTTAATATTTGTTCATTACAACAGAATACATTAAAGTAACCACAAAATGAAGCTTTTCCATAAAAAGGAACTTTTACCAATGTTAGCTCTCCGCTTTCCTTTTAAATTTCAACTAATTTTGGTGTATTGATTCAGTGGAGAGTTGTAGTTGACATTTACATAATTGAAATGATTGAAGGCGTCATTGTCAACAATAGTCGCTCTACTATTGTTGACAATGACAACGCCTTCAATCATTTCAATTAATTTTGGTGTGCTGAATTCAAATCTGAGGACAAATTTTTTGTACGATGTAAAGTTTTTTCTTCTAATAAGAACTCATGTTGCTTCATTTGAAAAGAACACCTGCTTTTCCTTTCCTATTTCCTATGTTGTCTCGCTAGGATTCTAGAGACTGGCAACTGCACGCATCTGGGGATGTAGCTCAGTGGTAGAGCGCTCGCTTTGCATGTGAGAGGCCCCGGGTTCAATCCCCGGCATCTCCAAACTTTTGTAAGTATTTATTCACTTATAATGTTTCTTCTGCTCAATCAAAAAAATATTTCTAAAAATCATTTCGTTGACACAATTAGCACAACACTAGCAAATTCCGCCAGTACGGAATTCCGAGAAAATAAGCACCATCCGTTGAAACATGATTCATTCGTAAACAGGATTGTTTGACTTCTAAATAGTGTCCGAAATTAATGCCTTAATATTATATTTTTCAATCTCATCACGTAACTGAAATGAAGCTGACAAATGACTATCATTCTTACAGTTTTTATTTAATTCCCCAAATTAGTTTTGTATGAAATGCAATAATAGTTCAATATTTTAATTGTCTTCAATGATTGTTTAGCTATTTGTATTATAGCTTTTCATTATTTATTCATTATATTACCGTACAAATTAAAAATCTGCGAAAATACTTAAACTATACGAATTGATGTTAGGAATTCCTTAGCTCAATGAGTGGTAATGTAACTCATTAAGTTCAATGTAACTCAGTAAGTTCAATTCATGTAAAATAGGATGAGAAACAGTAAAATTGCTCATTTATAATGAAGTAAACATTAAGACTCTTGTAATCAACTTTAAAACTTTAAGGTACGTGTGTATTAAACTTTCTCCGTACGGAATCATCCCAATTTTGTTTTTGTTGTGATCTTAAGGGAAAGGAACAGAGTCCGAATGGATTTGTGCCTGGCGACAGCCCCCCCCCCCCCCCGCCTCGTGTGTCCATAGCACCCACCGCCCAGGCACCGACACACATCCTCCCCCCGCCGCCCTTTTACGCCATCCCTGCCTCAGCCTCCTGTCCCTGCTCCCGCCCGAGCCCCGCTCGCGTTCCCCCCCCACTCCCGCCCCTGCCTCTGCTCCCGCCTCCATCCCCGCTCACACCCCCTCCTCCGCGCCTCCCCGCGTCTCGCCTGTCCGACCCCACCCCTCTCCGCACCGCCCCACCCTGCCCCGCCCTGCCCTTGCCTTCCGCTGGAGGGCCGTCCATATCACGCGCCGCCCACGTCGCAGATCGCTATCAGCGCCGCGCCTCGCGTCGCCTCTTCACGCGCTGCCCTTATCTCTGCGGAGCCATTTGCGCGGCGCGCCACGGCACATCTGCTCCCCGCCACGCACGACGAGGGGCGCGCCAAGAGCCCCGCGAAGCCAAGGGGAACGACAAGGAACCACGAAAAACAAGAGAAGAAAATTGTTGTTATTATTACTATTATTATTATTATTATTATTATTATTATTATTATTATTATTATTATTATTATTATTATTATTATTAGGGAACGGATTTTCATGTAAATACATATTTTTACAGGGACAAGATACCTGCATTCACTAATATTTTTTACACTTAACACGACATTTTGAACTAATTGGAACCATTTTTATTTTACATATTTTATCTATAGCTACATATTTCGTTACATTTTAATATATTTATAGGTCGAAAATGAACATTTCACTTGTGATGTTCGAAATATGTTACTTGAAAACTAACTTAGTTACTGAAATACTTAAAAAAAAACAATGCTCTTGTATTAACGCCGGACAATCGCTATTAATTGTGAAACTTATCTCCCCCGCCCCCATCTGCTTCTTGGAAACAGCATAGTCGGGATCAACGATGAGCGGATGTAGTATGTGAAGCAGAAGGAACTTCTACTTCGTGATTACTCGTGTTTCATAGACCCCATGCGTAACTCGATAAAAAATGTCCAGATTATTGTCTTATCCCTTTTCTGGAGTTGGGGGGGGGGAGTATGCTCCCTTTACCCCCCCCCCTTCTATCACAGGCTACACTTGAGGTACTATACACTTGAGCTCTGCCTCTTCGTTAACATTGTATATAAAACGAAAATATTATATGTTTCGGATGAAATTAGCGAATAATTGCTTCTGCAGATGTAAAACTGTTATTTAGCCTCTCTGAACCCATGTAAAGATCTGATCGGCAACGTACTCTGCTCGGAAAATGCTTGAAGAATAGAATTGTAAACATTATAACGAATATTTATTTCACATAATTCCTATTTTTTCTTACATATTTTTGAAAAAATAAGTACATATATATGTACATATTTTGCTTTTTTTATTACAATAAAGTCCGTTCCCTAATTATTATTAAGTAGCTGAACCCGAATGATTACATTGCTCAAAAGGAAGAGCTGCAGAAAAGTACTAAATATGTACTATAGGGAAAATCGAAACCTCGTAAACATTGTTCCATGTCGTACAGTATTTATTCTCCACGACTAATGAAATGAGAGGTTTACAAATTCTGAAACAATAGAATTTATATTTAAACATAATTCCTAAAACGTGTTACGTAAACAACCCTTTTCCGGATGAACTACTCAATCTATCTCAGCGGGCGTATGTAATTTGCGAACCAAATAATCCCTTCATCTTATCTCGTGAAACGTACTTTCTAATTCTGTACGTAAATTGCGGACCAAACCTCCTCAGGTAACGAAATGCAGGTAGGCGCTTTAAGGGCGCTACCGCCGCCGAGCCTTTCCCTTCCAGCGCCTCCTTATGTTTTTCCCTTCACTTGGCAGGCCGAGATTTTTCGAGAGGTCCGGAGGTGGCAGTAGCATAAAGATGTACCTCTTGATGATGTACCATAGACGTAAAGTAACCTCTTTAGTCTATGGCAGTAGTCTCATTCCCTTTCTGAGCTTTGAAGTAGCAACACATATAACTAAAGTCAGAAGTTTGTTGTTGTTGTTGTTGTTGTTGTTGTTTACTTTTAGGGGTGTTTATAAAATTTTAAGGGTACCCGGAAGACGAAAATTTAAATATAGATTTTTCAATATTTACCCTTTTCAATTATATATTCATTTTATCTGTAAGTTGTTTCTAAGTTGTTTTTTTACATTAAATGATCCGCTGAGCGTCGACCTTGCTATGCATGGTTGCTGATTATCTCCATTTTTTACTTTACAATGGGAGAAATAAGGAAACCAGGGGAGGGAAACGGAGACGCAAAACAGACACACCATGACATCAGTAAAAAGAAACTAAAAGAGTAAACGTCGAATAATTCTGAAAATCCATCATATGGACCTGGAATGTACTGGAAATACATAGCAAACTTTGAAGCCTGATTCCCGTAAGTTTTTTTTTTTTTTTTTTCTATATAAGGAACATTATTTCCTGAACTATTAGAACTACTGTCTTTTAACTCTTAGGCAACTTCACCAAGTCAAACTACAACTTTTATCGTAGCCTTTTTATTATATCTTATTATTTAAACAAATTACGTTCGTCATAATAATAAAACATGTGGGTATAAATATTCTACCCTTTTAAAATTTCGTTTCTACAACAAATTAAAATTTCTTAAAAATTCTATGATAAACATTTAAAATATAGCCACGAAACTACAGTAAAAAACAATCCTCTAGTGTAGGCTATATAATAGTTTGGAACAAAATGTTCCTTGAATTTAACATTGTAGACATAGGGTCTTCCGGGTCCCTGTAAGATCATTATATTGAACATTTTTGGCGATGTTTTAGGTTATCACAATCCGCTCCCTTATTATCGAGTTGAATATAAAACACAAATTGATTTCCAATTAGAACTAGAAAGATACTGTTACCATTTATATTTTTATTGAAAAATAATAATAAATAATATAATTGTTAGAATTAAAAACAAAACTGTCTTTAATTTCAACTTTATTCGTATATGTTTAATAATTCACTTTAATGAAATATTTAATACTCACATAGTCAAATGTATACATACACGGACAATACAATTTTTCAACAAAGCTCAATAACTTAACAATTACTACAATTACTTATGAGCACTAAAATCAGTTTGGAAAGTGCATACGTATACAAGTACTCGATTAAATTAATGTGAATTGGACGATTGATGATTCACCAATGAAACTTTCTTTGAATTGTCGAAGCATCATCAAGGACTTCCCTGAAGGGACTTATCCGTACTAGATTTTAATTTGCGGATTTTATTATGCAATATTGAACCCTATTCTTTACAGGATTCCCTGTTAATCATAAACAATTCAAGAACAAAATAAAGTACGGAGAATACCTACAAGCCAGTATAGACTGTATTGCAAGTCGCTACAATGATCAATATGTCATTAATAGAGACAGGATTTCCATGCACGATCAAATGCTAAAATATGCATGCAAACATGCACTATCAAATAGCCAAAATAGCAAAATATGCACGATGCAAGGTAAAATGGGCATAACATGCACATCAATTTTTTTATTGTAATTAAATTTTTCATTATATTGTCTTTTGTAAAAGTAAACAATTAACAAAGCCAAAGTAAGCCAACTAAGCCAAAGTAAGATAAAATCCTGTACTTTCTGATTTTTCACCACAAATAATGTTTTTTACGCTTTGGAGAAATTTTAAGTCATGATTTGTATTTAACACTTTATGTAATTTCTTTTTAGCAATCTCGCCCTAATCTCCAAATATTAATTCCTGACACTTTAATGTCTTCAACGATTTTTAATGACTAGTTTCTACAAAACAATTTGAGAAAAATCTCAAAACTGTTAAAAGATTATTAATTGTATCCCAAAAATAATTATTTTCACTACGAAAAAAATTAAAGTTTTGTTTTTCGTTTCATATCTATTTCATTGACATTGTTTTATCATTTTCTGAGTTTCAGTATTTCAAATCAAATAATTTCTGCAACAACATTAGACTTTAGCACCAAACATTTCGACTAGGAAAATTCCACTAGTAGATATATGTTCTTAATTGTTCAATTTTTACAGTGTAGCCTACTTACTTCTTTATTACAGTAGTTGCAATAAATTACATTTACATCCGCCCTCCATACAATCGTTGTTTAGAAACCTTTGTTTGAGAAGTGATATACACGAAGCCTTTGAAGGAGCTATTTTGTACTTCACAAATGACTTTACAATTAAGAAACTTCGGTTAATCCTCCGTTGCACGCCAGCAGACTGAGACTCCTCTTGATTATTTTCCTCTCCCTTCGTCAGTTATCAAAGAATATTGAGATGTGGCTTTGTGTATCTTCCGTATCCTTTGCGGCGTATCATATGGGGTAAATAATTCATTTCGCAATCGTTGCTTCCCGCACGTGTGCTCGCGTTGCAAATCCAAGTAGTGTACCGGGAGGTTAAAATGTGTATAACATTAAGCCCCAAAGACAACTGCATGCTCTCAGGATCTAAGATAAATACACTATTTATTATTGTCACAAATTATGTAGAGAAATAATAAGAAAGTATTTAAAGTTTTAAATGAGTTTGTCATGAAATATATTTACAAAGTTTGAAATCTCTACGAAGCATAAATAAAAACATGCATTTGCATGGAAATACTGTCTCTAGTCCTTAAGATACATTTATTTAAAGAAGACATAGAATAAGTAATGAAAGATTCCGTGCTCATTTCAATCGGTCCGAATAATTGGTGCGACAAAATATGAAATGAAACGGTTCAAATTTTTACAAGATGATATTATTATTATTATTATTATTATTATTATTATTATTATTATTATTATTATTATTATTATTATTATTTATTGTGAAATCTTGCCGTTCCCTAAAATAGCCGCGTGGGGCCGCTGGTCACCTGCCACTGGTCTCCAGTCCACTGGTCACCTGCTACTTGTAACTGGAAGGGCAGGTAGTCGGTCCGCAAATTACGTATACCCTTTTCTGGATGGGTCCGCAGTTTACCTATGGGTTTAGCTCTTATTTTCCTTCCGGTCCGCAATTTACACACCCCGGTTTATTCACATGCGGGGAATACATTCTCCACAGCTCATTGGCGTTTGCAGCAGAGAAGGGGGCAGTGCTTAATAATTAACTTATTACTAACTTCGCCTATGGATGCAGCAGGTGCTTTGGTCGACAACCTGAGGTTCGCATGTATGACTTTGTATTGTTTTAATGTTCATATGACACTATTTACACTATATACACAGCCAAGACGTAATTCAGAACGTTTCTTCTGCGCACCCGCTAATGCCTCCGCAGCCACAACCATACTTGTAGCGACAACGAAGACTGTCTTTCTATTTTTCTGCTATTTCGTTAATACTTGTAAAATATTAATAAATTGATTCCGAAAGCACGCACACAAACGTTGCGGGAGCATTCCGAAACCATGCACAAAAATACGCGAACGGTGCAATTCGCCAATTCGTGTGCCGACCGACAGAGCCCCTGGCGGCGTCTTGTGGCAACTCGTACAGAAAACGTGCAGACCGTGCAAACACGACTTTTAGCTTTTATACTTCTAGTTTGGGATCTTGAAGTTTTCGTATGAGAATCTGCACGAAAATTGCACCGTGTAAATGAGTTTTTAGGGTAGTTTTACTCAATTTATTCAGAATATATCCACATCTTCACATTAGATCCCAAAGGAGTATTTTCATTATTAAAATAATTTTTTTTAAAATTTCAAACTAACAATTAAAAAATGTTTAAAAATATTCATATGAGAGCGCAATATAACTAAAATTCGCCTGATATAGTTTTTCGACCCCCCTACTAAGAGCCGCAGGTAAAAGATGGAATAACGCAGCACTGATGGAATTGTGCCGACGGGGAAGGTGGTGATAATGACGACGAGCAAAAGACTTCAAGAACGATGAGATTGTCGAGTACGAAGTGGACCAGGTCCTTTAGGGCGAAGTAGACGAGTGGAACGAAGTGGATGAAAACGAACTCGTCAAAAACGAAAATTTCGAGGTATCACACTCCTCACTTTCATGGCAACGAAGGCTTGAAAATCGATGGAGACGTCAGTACAGTCAATAATGGAATGTCACAGTCAAAGAAGTCAGGGATAGTCAGAACACAGGGTGGAAAAGGCCGATGTAGGGGGATGTAAACCGACTGTATCCGCGATCAATATTTCCTACGCTACCTATCTCCGTAAAAAGGAATAGCCCGACTGCATCCCGTTCCTTAGTGTAACGATTGATTTTTAGGTTAAACGTGGTCTACTTAGTATTACATCCGAGCAATATAATCGATCCTCTTCTGTCTGTTTTCAAGAAACATTTGGCTTTAGGGCACTGCCAATGTTGAAAACCATATTTAATAAGTTTATAGAAACAAAACTTGAATCCTATTTACTCCTGCCAAAACACGAAACCAACAACTTCCAACAACGAAAAGAGATGCAGTCAAACTATGCCTTCTCGGTTAACGACAAGTGAAAGGGGATTAGCTAGGAAGCGGGGGTGGGGGAGATCTGACCGCGCGATGCAATCGGACGATTCTCGATGTAGCGATCCGAAGGAGGAGCGCCGAAGCCGTCGGGCAGTTCGAGAACAAACGAAAAGGGCCAAGGTCACTGGGCCTTCACGGACGGTTCCTCCTCCTTTATACCTGCGCAGGACCTACACGGCCATGGGTCTTTCTAATGCACAGCACACTTCCCGCAGCACTGGGGTCATTAGCGCTGCCTTCAGGCCGTGCCCAAGGGTCTGTGTGGGTCGCCAGGCTGCTTGTCCTCCGAATATCACGGGGATTTATCTATGTCCGTCACCTTATTCGACATGCCATACATTGTCTTTCTCCATCAATTCTACAATTTTGACCATCACTTACACCAAACATTAACATTTATTTTAAACAGACCTTTTCAGATTTTACACAAGCATTGTGTCCCAAGCATTTTTTTGTTCGCCAATGTGAAGGCTTGAAGAATATTCAACGTGAAATTAAAATAATTACACTGCATTTGCACCAGGTCGTCACACGAAATCGAAAGAACAAGGTGCTCATATCGCGTCCATTTTCTGTAGCTTTGTCACGTTCAGCGTGGCACCGGTGTCTTTCATACAAACGGTCACATTTCTCAGAACTCGACATACAAAACGACGCACTTCGAAGAAGTATGTAGAATTTATCGCACGTAGTAATCAAATTTATCCGGCTATTCTGTAAGTTTTCGACGCTCCTCCGTTACAATGAAAGTGAGGAGTTTCAATCTTGGCAAAGACTGCCCTTTTGTTTTGCTTCTGTAAGTGTGTACGTCGTTGCATGGGCCTCCTGAAGTCTGTACAAATACGTGACAGAGTTAAAATTAAGGAAAGCATACCTCCAGAGATACGAACTAATTCCTTGTAAACTCGCCAACCTAAACAATACCCTCTTTGAAAAATCTTCCAGGACAGTTTGTGAGCAATAGCAACATACAATCAACATATACTTAAAAAAAGTATGGGAATAAACGGAAGACGTTCAAGAGAAGGGTTTTATTGTTACTAAAGCCTGTTTTATACGGTCATTTTTTCATCATTTCCCGTCGATACTAAGCAGACTGGATATAATTTGTACGAAAAAATGATGTATGCTTCATATTTCCGAATAGATTTCATCCAGTTTGACTACAGCGCCCCTAGTGTCACTTTATGGAACTTTCTTCGATTGCGTAGGTTCTCCGGCAGGGAGTATATATATCTCGTGCGTAGCGTGGGCACGTGTTGTTTAATTTTGAGTGTTGTTTGTGATATTGAGTCTTTGCGTTTAGTGAGCCCTATCGCAAATAAAACCACAATACCTCACACATCTTTCTACTCCTTACTCTGCAAATTCGTAACTATCTGATCATTCTTCCCGCTAATTTAATTTGTTTCCGTAAATGCGATGTTCAACTGTTAAACTTCCAGCGCTTTTTGCGGAATTTGGAGGAAGTATTTTCATCACGATTACGTACAGACCAGGAGTGTCCGTGTAAAACGCTGGAATCACGTTCATCCAGTTTCGTTACGCATAGAACCGAACGTCCTTTTTCCATCCACTTTCTGTACAGAAAAATGATGAAAAAAGAATGAAAAAATGACCATGTAAAACAGGCTTAAGACTGTGGCCAAGACAAGAGGTTAGATGGAAACACTCCCTAAGTTTTGATTGCTTTGAAGGAAGATGCTTGTGTGAAGTGTGTGTTTAGCTATGTTTGAGCTGCTGTAATAAGTGAGGTAGTTATTAGGTTTACATTACAATGCAATGATTAAATGAAGTTTGAAAAAGAAAGGTTACTGAGGAGAGCTTTTGCATTCTGGATAAATACACGAAATCTTACTTTTCATGCGAAAATCATGGTACAGTTTAAAATGAGGATATTCAAGATACAAATACCAATATTATTTGTTATACATTTCTTTTTCGATTTTGGTGATGAGGACTATGGGTGTTTTTGTTTTATTTTTTTAATTTTTGGACCTCGCCTGCATAACGTTGTACCACCTTTCTGATGTATTCAAGATGTAGTACACAGTTTTACGATCGGGGACGAGTGCGCGGCTACAGTGAGGCAGAAAGCTAAATTCGATATCACGAATGTGCTATTAATCCGCGCGCATTGCATAATTAAATAGATTAGAAGGTATGCAAGCAATCATCCTCTTACAACTTAAATTTACTGACAAAAGATCAAAACTTGATCATGCCCAATAACGTCCTTCGTGAATTCAATATTTCGCTTCTTAGAATGTCGAGCCTCTGTAATTCCTTTCATGAGTAATAAAGAAATCAACATTTATTTACCGAGCACATATAAGATTTCCAATATATTTTGGGATAAACCAATGGACATCTGTCGGAAAGATAATGCTGTGGAAGATGTGGAACACACGAATACAAAACAATAGAACCACCTTGCATATCCTCTATCATTCATCTCTTTGATGCTCATTTTCGAAGGCAGCTCTTATCATAAATATGGCGCATGTAATAAAACATTTTATTGGAGAACAACTTGTATGACGGCTAAAAAATAACTTTAAGAGAGTGTAACATATGAGACGGAAAGTTTATTTGAAGTTTCAAGACATCCTTAAGTGTTCTTTTTACTATAAGAAAACTGAAAAACATAAAGCTAAAGAGATCATGTAGACCACAAAATATTTTCATTTATACGACGTGTGTTGAAATATAGGAAGAAAAATATACAAATCACGAAAAATAAATATAAAACACTCCCAACTCCGAAGATTTGCTTGAGGATAGAGATGAATATGTCACATTGAACAACAGTCCAGCAGCCAACAGACAGATACAGCGGACAAAAGAAACGGAGAGGAAGACACAGCGAACAACGAAGACGCACACCGCAAACAACGAAGACGCACACCGCAAACAACGAAGACGCACACCGCAAACAACGAAGACGCACACCGCAAACAACGAAGACGCACACCGCAAACAACGAAGACGCACACCGCAAACAACGAAGACGCACACCGCAAACAACGAAGACGCACACCGCAAACAACGAAGACGCACACCGCAAACAACGAAGACGCACACCGCAAACAACGAAGACGCACACCGCAAACAACGAAGACGCACACCGCAAACAACGAAGACGCACACAGCAAACAACGAAGACGCACACAGCAAACAACGAAGACGCACACCGCAAACAACGAAGACGCACACCGCAAACAACGAAGACGCACACCGCAAACAACGATGACGCACACAGCAAACAACGAAGACGCACACAGCAAACAACGAAGACGCACACAGCAAACAACGAAGACGGAGGTAGCGGACAACGGGCAGAATACTTTCTCGGCGCCTGAACGCAAAAATCTTCAGTCATCACCGACGTCAAACTAGAACAATCGGTGACAAAAGCGGGGAAGGCCTCCTAGCACTCTTCAGATCCCGTGGATTTCGAAATAATCCCCCGAGAGCGTGGAAGGCTGCGAGCGTTGTTCGGCGCACAGCGAGAGGGGAGCTGCGCGACGGGAACAGAGGCGGCGGCGACAGGAGCCGAGGGTGCACGGCCTCGGCCGGCCGGCCGGTCGGCTCTCCTGCCTCCGCCCGTGCGTCCGCTCCCGCCCCGCCCCCGCCCCGCCCCCGCCGGCGCTACCGCCGCCGCGACCACGAAAAACAGCGGCGGTCGGCGATGCGCGCCCGAGAGTTATTTACGGCGCGAGTCGACGGCGATGGCGGTGGCCGTGACAGGAGGCAGAGGCGGTCGACGCGGCGGACGATAGCGGTCGCCGCACAGGCCGAGCCTCCCGGATGGCAAAAACAAGAAAGAAAAGTCGGGGAAGGAAATGCACATAAATCTGACTGCAGTGTAATATGTGAAACAATACCAACCACAATCTAGGCGTAAAAGTGTCTTACGGATGAATACTCTTTCAGAGCAAGAGTGTGGAATTTCTCTATGGTCTGAAAATAAAAAAGAGAGACTTTTCATGTAGATATTTTTGGTAACACATTGATTACATGTTAATTGTGGCAAAAATTCTTTAAGAACACACTTAGTAATACATTGGGGTTCTTAAACCTCATAGGACTAGAAGGATCATGTTGGTTATGGCTGCACGTGAGAGTAAACCGAAGGACATCAGATTGGTTTTCCGTAATGGATCAAGAAAATACATGCAAGTGTTTGAAACAGAACTCGAAGAATCTGAAAACGAGACAGACGTCAGAACCGAAGGAGTGAATAAACAGAAGATTTCTATTCGCAAAGAAGAAGGAGTAAAATGAAAGTCGGTGAAGGAAGGCGAGGGCAGAGGCGAGGGCAGAGGCGAGGGCAGAGGCGAGGGCAGAGGCGTGAGGCGAGAGGCGAGGGCCGAGGCGAGGGCCGAGGCGAGGGCAGGCGAGGGCAGAGGCGAGGGCAGAGGCGAGGGCAGAGGCGAGGGCAGAGGCGTGGGCAGAGGCGTGGGCAGAGGCGAGGGCAGAGGCGAGGGCAGAGGCGAGGGCAGAGGCGAGGGCAGAGGCGAGGGCAGAGGCGAGGGCAGAGGCGAGGGCAGAGGCGAGGGCAGAGGCGAGGGCAGAGGCGAGGGCAGAGGCGAGGGCAGAGGCGAGGGCAGAGGCGAGGGCGCAGGCGAGGGCGCAGGCGAGGGCGCAGGCGAGGGCGCAGGCGAGGGCGCAGGCGAGAGCGGAGGCGAGGGGAGCCGGTGGGTGTGGCACATAGGTGGGCGGGCAGTACATCGGAGCAAAAAGGCCGGCGCGGCGCGCAGGGCCGTGCGTCAAAGAGCGGTTTCTTGCCTGCCGCCGCGCCTTGCCGCGACACCGGACACTTCGCATGGGGCTTTGACGGCGCTGTCTCATGTAGAGGTGGCGGCGGACGCGATAGGAGCAATGGCGCATTGGTGATGGCGGGAGGACGGTAGTGGACGGGTGATGGCACTACTGATAGAGGTGGGGCTAGGTAGTGGATGTGACGTCACTGATACGGGAGTGGCAAAACGGCTGTTTTAGTGGCAGAAGGTTGTGTCAAGAAGCGGCAGTGTCGGATTGGGAACAATGGCGTTGTCTCTAGGCAATGAGGAAATTGTAGTGTATTCACAGCTGGTGATGGCACTTCATTCTTAATACAGGTGGTAAACATTCGGAATTGTTCTGATAAGAGAAAAGAATACAATTCCGAAACGTGAATTTTCTTCGTCAATAATGAAGTATTTAATCTTTCATTTCTTCTGTACCGCTATGTGCCGACACAGGTGTGCAGCCTGTAAGGATGGTAGCTGCTTTCCGTGAATTTACAGGCTTCTGGTTGGAGTCACCGACGAAGCACATCGAGGCTCCTGAACACTATTTCAATTCTAAATTTAAATATTTCGGATGACAAACTTTTTCATATGTTATATTTTATTGTTTGTTTTGGCAAAACGATTCACAGTGGTTTCAGATCCTTCTATGAAAAGGTCATTATTATATGAAAACGCCTTAACGTTTTCCTTTCGAAAAAAAATGTATCGTGATATTTGACACATAGCTCTTATTCCTATGGATTAAAAAAAATAACGATCTGAAGTTCATTTGTCATTTTATTCCGCTTCCACTGATGCAATACAAAATCTTCAATAATTGCCACATTAAACTAAAGTTCTCGAGTTGCAAACCGTACTAGTTTCAAAGATAAATAAAAGGTGGCATTAACCGAAGCTTCGGTGCCTTCGACGTGGACGAGAGCGGGTAGAAGCCAAGTGGGCGTGGGCAGAAGTCTGCCTCTGCCGCGAGGGCGAGGGTGCAGATTTGTGGTGGGCGAGAGCGCGCACCAGGATGGCGCCAGCGGCATGCGCAGGTGCTGTTGGGCGAAAAGAACTAGGAAGTGCTCGTTGCGCGCAGCTGCTCAGGATTCCGCCCCTGGTGGTCGACTGGCTGACGATATGTGAAGGCCAAAGAGAGCTGCCAGGATGCAAGGAAGAAACATTTTCGAAGGCGAGCAGAGTCCTAGAGATAAATAGGGAAGTCAATGAGTGTATGACGACTTACGATTGGATGTGTTAACAAGGTGATGATACATCATTCAGGTGATTTAAGTATGAAGAGAGGTGGTGATTTGAGGAAACTACGATGGCGAGAGCAGGTGACAGGCAGGAAGCATGTCAAGAAAAGAATTGTTTCTGAAATAGCGACTTCGGCAATAGACAAAAGTGTTCGCAGTTCCTATTTCCAATGCTAAACAATTGTGAAAAATATAATTGGCCTAATAAATTGTAGTTTACAAAAAAGAACATTTGCTGTAAATGGGAAATAATAAGCGTAGCACAAACATGATCCGTTTGTCAATGGGCCAATATTGTTCAAAATGAGCCAAAATTAATTGAATGTAAGTCTAAAAAAATGCAAAAATCAGGCATATTTCATAGGAGACGAAAATAAAAGCACGAAATAAAAGAAAGAAAACGTATATTCTCACAAAATATGTGAAAGCTCTCATAACGAAACGGGAATAAATAATGTAAAAGTCTATTACTCGAAAATTGGGAGGAAAAATGAGTACCGGAAACGTAAAAAAGAAGAATGAAAGTGAAAATTAGTATTCTGACACTATATTTTAGAGAGCGCGAACCGAAAAGAAAATACATAATGTAAAAGCACGCTTCTCAAATAATGTTAATGAATTGCCCATTACGGAATTTCACCTGTCAATCTTCACAACGTTCCGCAAAAGCGGCGTCCCTCAAGGGCCACTTCGTGGGCGGCAGAGGCGCAGGTGACGGCCCCCCCTCCCGGCCCTCCGCCGGTGTGTGGGCGAGCAGCTGAGACCGCCTTGGCCACCCGGGTGGGGGTGGGGGTGGGGGGAGCGGAGCGAGACGGTGGCGGCGACGGCGGCGGCGGCGGCGGCACCTCAGGTGCGGCTACCGGCCGCCGCTGCCACCTGTCGCCACGACGTCGTTGCTTGTTGCATCGGCAACTTGTTGCTCCGCTATAAAAAAGCACTACCGCTGCCCGGCGTCGCGCTGTTATGGACCTTCTTGGCCCAGCGATATACCGAGATAGGGGTCACAGCCGCCGTCGCCTCGGCAGCTGCTGGGGACATTTACATTTCATGGATCGGTTTGTTATGGAATACTGGCGACCACGCCCGTGACAGAACAGGTGTACGAGGTTAAGTCGTCGTCTCGTAAATGAATGTGGAACGGCAAGAATTCGTACGTAGAATTGACAACCGCCTTTATATATATATATATATATATATATATATATATATATATATATATATATATATATATATATATATATATATGTGTGTGTATGTGAATGTGTGTGCGTGAGTGAAAATCACCTTTTTCCCCAACAATTTCCCTCCAGGTAGATAATGAAACAAGAACGTAGCAGGAAAGCAGAAACTTAAACCCCAATCACGAAGCTTAAAAGTAACACCTGAACATAATTTTGTTTTAATTTCGAATCTTCGTGCTAAAGTGAACTTAAGTCACTGGTTTAGTTTCACTAATATTATAAACAAGCATAAGAAGATTCTGTTACAGTGAACCTGAACCTCGGCTATAGTGAACGTAGGAAATACAACGTCGTGGAAATACATTCCTTCCTGGAAAAGAACACATCGTGTCAGTGCCACAAATTCCAACACCGTGGAGCTTGAAAAAAATGTCCGCGGCCAAAGGTCATAATCGAAGAAGTCTCTCCTGGCTACAACTGGCAGTGGCGACGCGCGATTTCTTGCTTCAGTTTCAAACTTGGTGTTATATTTCGCGGGACAAAACGCGTTGTGTTCTACGTAGGGGACCCAAAGTGCGGCCTGTCACAGCCCCACAACCTGGTGACGCCTCCCGCGCCGCGAGGGAAAGCGATCAGTTTCATTAGCCGCTTGCGCCATCCCACTACCCAAAGGATCTCGTATGATGTTTGGCGTGTAAAAGGGCTTTCGGTGACTGGGACGGTGTTCCAATAGTGGAAGAGGATTGAAAGGTGTTAAGATTGCATAACGATACATAGAGACAGTAGATAATGCGGAATTAAGTATGGAGATAGCACGAACTCTAGAGATGGACGTTAGAAAGAAAGGTTAGGAGAAATTACCAATATAAAAACTACGAAACCAAAATTGAAAATAATTGATTTTTAAGATATTGGAATTTTCAGTACGTGCTGTCAATGCATTTTGCTGTACCTCAATTAATGAAATCAATAATTGTGGAAAACATTTATTAAATTTTCCCATCATTGGATTTAGTGAACATCTGATATAGTGAATCAAGAATGCGAGTCCCAAGAAGTTCACTATAACCGGAGGCGACTGTATTTGTAGTCCAAAACAAATACAGCACTTCCTTAGTGACAATTATTTTAAAATTTATAATTTGTGGTGGTTGCTCTTCGCCTCCTATTATCCTTTCCTGGCTAGTATCTATCTCCCTTGTGCGATATGTTTATACACACACACACACACACACACACACACACACACGCACATCATTGTTGCGAAATAAAACGCTTTCCACTTCAGGTAGGCTAGTCTTCTCTTACTCTAGCAGCCGTGTGACAAGGGAAAATAGTAGCGAGCAAAGGCTGCCACCATAAAAAAATATTTTCGAGTAATTTTTGAGAATCACGTCCCGTACGGGAAGCGTGTATATCTCAGGTAGAAGGTATCATTTACTTAATTCTCCATGAAGCAAAACACTCAGAACTGGAGATAACAGAGAACATTATTTCCTTGATGTTTTTGAAGAAAAGAGAAAAGAAATTTCATAAATACAAATAAATATGTTTGACAAGTCTTGACCTTGATGTGCCCGTTAAAAAGAAACGTCTACAATTCTTCATGCGACTATATATACAAGTAATCCAAAACGCTGTTAGTTGGCCTCCTATATCTAATTAAGAACTAACTACATTATTTACATTTCATGGCTCCTTCTGATGTTAAATTAAACATTTCTTTATTCCCCGAATGCTCTCATATCCTTTTAGGAATTGGTAACCAAACATACACATATACTCACAAGTGTGTTTGAAACCGTCCCAGAATATTTACGATTAACGTTCCTGGCAGACCCTCCCCGCTGCACAACCTAATTTTAGCGAGAATCGACGGCCTTCGGTTGTGTTATCTCCTCTTTTAATGAAAATAAATGCCGCGCCAAGCGATATTATCTGGTGCACCAGCGACAAGGGAACCCAGAGGTCCCTGACATTAAACTATTTGAATTCCCACAATTGTTTCTAATGAGATTGGTGTGTTTTCGAACACACTTTATTATTATTTTTTATTCGTTGTTAACTTTTCAATTAACTATTTTTTACAAGAGAAAACAAAAATATAACTTCGCAGTTACCAAAGAAAAATACAAAGGACTTTTTTCAGTTGCAAAGGAAAATGGAGGAATATTCACCAGTTTCAGTTACAACCGGAAATATCGACTTCTCAGCCGTCGGTGAGAATGGATGGGCGGAGAGAAGAAGCAAGTGACCCTTCGCTGGTCGTGTGTGCTTTTGTTCAGATCTCAGACTCGCTGTAACGTAGCTGGTTACCGTTGTCAGTTGTCTCCATATAGCAACGGCATTTAAAAAGTCTGCGGATTATCTTTGTCAGATGTCTTATCCTAGCAATAGGAGTATGATGATTTTTGTATTAGTATTTAGCCATTATATGTCCCGTAAAGGGCAATTGGCCTCGGCGTCGTTATATCCCGAGGTTCCTACTTGGTCACTCAACCAGGAATCCTCGATGACTCGAATTGGCTTAACCTTCGTGACTTCACGTTGTTAACGAATTCAGCTAGCGACTCTGGTTTTGCAGTCGTAGCCTTCCAGTAGAACCATCCCAGCATTCGCCTGGATGACCGAGCGAAACCACAAAAACCCCGGTCAGGATGACCGGTGTGGATATTGAACTCGGGCCTTCCGAATGCGAAGTCAGCGCGATACGCCCTGAACCACTTCGCTCGGTGGTATTATGATAGACGACCTTAAATAAACAAGTGGAATGCTTTGCGAGTTCGTGAAGACAAGTTCGAAAAGTTCTCAGTTCCAGGGGAATGTATGTGCAAATGTATGCATGTTATGCTAGGAACATTAGCAGTACTAACTTCTAAATGTTTAAGAAGGTGTAAGCTTTTGAGACACTCTCAAATAAGTAAAAGTTCTAATCAAGAATCTAATTTGAATCAATAATAACAAAGGAATAAAACATGTTTACGTTTTCCACTTGGTGCCACAACGGTTGATGAGTAGGATATATAGAGAGAGAGAGACCGAGAGAAACACAGAGAGGGAGAGAGAGAGAGAGAGACAGAGAGAGAAACGCAGAGAGAGAGAGAGAGAGAGAGAGAGAGAGAGAGAGAGAGAGAGAGAGAGAACTGGGAGGCTTAAGGTGGTGAAAAAGGTGCAATCGAGAAAGTCTCATAAAATTTCTCTAGCAGGCATAATTACATTTCCTTTGTATTACATAACAATTTCTAAACACACATAATGGTCTATAAAATATGTTTATGGTCACGATTACATTCCATAATCATGCCAATCACACGTATAAAAAAACTTTAATCAGATTCAAGGAAAGGGAAACGGGTCAAGCACTCCTGAAAATATTTTCTATTAACCAACAGTTGGAACTTTTGTGAAAAATATTCTCTCAATTTCACTCGTTTTATTGTTCCATGTAATAATTGCTCATCAAACAGATGCTAATTAATTTCGACATTATTTATTAACGACAAAATAACAGTTACATGTAAAATTTACTCAGCATAACGGGGGCTATCTTAGCAAGGATTCTTCCCCACCAATTTTCCGCCAGGTGGAAAAATCAAACAAGCAGTTTGCAGGGTAGCAGATCTCGTGACTGGAGTCACGCTACTTAAAGTGCAGGCGAGTGTAGTGGGTAAGAGCGAGGGCTGGGCTGCTCGGGGCGGCAGGGGGGAGGGGTAGGGAGTCGGTGCAGAGACCCGTAAAAGCGACGCGGCGTCCACGGCCAGCGAAGCAGAACGGGTCGCTCGTTAGCAGAGCGTCTTCGCTCACTTGCAGTGGCCGGCCCTCCCCGCCTACCCCAACCGCCTAGCCCCTCCCCCCCGCCGCGCCACGCCTTACCCCACCTGCCACTCGCCCGTCTCATCCTGCCCCGCCTTGCCCCCCGCCTGACCTGCTCCTTCACTCCTTGCTCCACTCACCCCAACACACTCCGCCCGCCCTGCCCGTCCCATCCCTCTCAGCCTTGCCCCGCCCAGCCTGTCCTGCTGCTTTCCTCCACGCCCCGCGCCTCTTCCCGCCTACGCCACACGCGCCCGCCCCTTCCGTCTCGCTTCGACCCCCCCTACCCTCCTCACCTCGCCCCGATGCCCCGTCCGCCTCTCCTCTTCGCCTCTCCCTGGCCGTTCCGTTCACCCCGCCCCGCCCACCCCACCTCGCCTGCCATCCCGTTCCCTCCCGCCCACTCCGCATCGCTCCGCCTGATCGCCCGCCCCGCCCACCCTCACAGTCCCGCCTCAACCCACCCCGCCCCGCCCGCTTATCCCATAAGAGGTGGTTCCCGGCTGGGGGAGATATCTGGAGCACAACAAAATTCCCAAAACGACGTGAATGTCGCCACCGGATCTCGTGTTTCAACGTGAAAGGAACATTGCCACCTGCCGGTATAAATCTTTCAGAACCACACTACACTTATGGGTGTAATGGCCTAAGTAACTGACGCATCCGGACTTAACACTTTCTCTTCTTCCACTCTCAAGCAAGGCTTGCAAGGCTATCGTCGTTACGCATTGTTCCTTCAAGCTCTTCCAATAGGGGCAACATGACGGAGACAGATTTACAACCGAAACGCGTGGGTTTGCAAGTCTCGCTTGAGAGTAGATAGGGCTTTTAGGATTTTTCTAATGGATCTTCAACTTTCGTCGCAGAACCGTCGCATAACGCAGGGCATGTTTTTTCTAGGAGGTGGCGGAGTACATGATGCAAACTAGTGGGATCTGTCGCCGCAATGTTTTCCATGCTCGGATGCACGTTGAACTGAATTCGTTTGCAACCAAGGTTCGTCCATGGGAACCAGCGAGCACTAATTAAATTTTTGAAGGCAGAAGGTGAAGCCGGAATCTATCGTCTTAGGAAAATACGGATAGGAATGTGCGTTCTCACGTGATTCTATCGTTTTTCTGCAACAAGAAGGGACCCATTACCTTTGATTGACTGAAAAATCTGTCAACTCAATCATGCATTATATTCCGCATTATATGCGCTATATTCCGATTAAGAAACTTTGCTTAATTCAATTATCTGTGTCTTTTATATTAACGAAAATTAGAGAATTCAGTTCACTATGAAAGTTAAGAATTTGACAAATGTGAAAATTGAAATTACCCGCCAACTTTGCAATAAGAACTATAAAATATTCTCGCGTTTTTGGCTTATGCTTGCTATGAAAACAATGGTGCAAGAAAGTAAAATACTATATTCAAGTAATATACTTTACGAATTGTTTTTAGTAGGTCAAAGGAAAATTTTCCTGAGTTCGTCTCACGGGAACTCTGAAACACTCAAGTTCTAGAATTCACACCGAGTATTGGTGTGAATTCTAGAATGGACTCCAGTACGTAATTTTTATAAACTGGGTACGCGACTTGACCAGACGAGTATTGTAAACATCGTTTTACCATTCTGGACAAGATATTATCAACCTTCCCAAGATTTCCAGAAAGAATTCCAATGTAAAAATATTCAGCGATAATAGCAAAATTGCAAAAGACACGCCCAGCAAAGGTAAATCGCGATCAGTTATAAAGAACGTGTTCAACCGTTTTTGGTGTTTCCATTGAAGCAATTCCTTCATCACAAAATCAGTGATTTGTAAAGTGTATTTAAGATGAAACAAATGCATACTGGGAATGCTTGAATAATTTTATTTAGGTATTGTAAACATTTTTCATGAAATACCAAATACACTGCGTGTGAAATTGAAACCGATTTTGGAGACTATATCTTTGAATGTTCTAATGAACGTATTTTAATTATACTTTAAAGTCTAGCGTTTGTCTTCATTATTTATACAGTACGTTCTCTGGAGTCAACATATGCACATATTGAATGTTAGCAAGTGCCTGACATTCCCTACGCACGCCTGAATAGGTATCAGCAATGAATCATTTTCGGAGTCTCGTTCTCGGAAGCGCCTCATAACTAAACATTCAACAAGACAGTGTGCACGGACCGTGAACACCAAAAACATGCATTTCTCCATGAAAACTCAACGCGCTCTTCCTGGTATCGCAGGTGTTTACTTCTAAAAAGCTCACGCCTCGTCCACGGCGGCGGGAGCGCAGCAGATCGCGGTGGGAAGACACGCTCGCCTGCTCGCTCGCCATCCGCGCGATTTACACCTAACCCGCTCTGTTGCACGCCTGGAGAAGCTGCAAATGGCACGGTGAGTTACGATGGAAGAAGTCGACAAAAATTCAGTGAATTTAAAGTATAAGATAAAATATTTAATTAATAATTAATACAAAAGATATTCAGAAAATAAAGTGTTTCGAAAATAAACGGTATTTTCTGGGTACTAATAACCAAACTAATAGTGCTGGATACTCCGATTGATATGAAATTTTAGCTCGTTTATCACCTTTCAAAACTGTTCCTTGCAAATTTTCAAGTACTATGAAGCATTGAAAATAGTATTCTTTCGACAGTTAGTATTCAAACCTTTCATGACCAACTGTCAGTCGATGCATTTAGTTAGTGCGTATAGGGTATACGGAAAATTGAAATCACATGGTATTTTACTTACACATAACATAAATCCTTTTTACTTTAACATAAATCCCATGATATTTTTTACTTTCACGTTTCCGTACGTATACACGGATCATCCAGGTACGTAATACAGAGAAAGTAATGTGATACTGCGAAAAATCGATTTCAGATTTCAACGGAAAAGCATGTTTTGGAGTCCTCTTCGTGTTTGGTTGCGTGAATGGTTAAATAAACATTTGGTAGTGCACACGACTTGAGGCAGATTGGCACAATACTTTCGTGCACAACATATCAATGTCAATATAAATCATTTTTCAATATTTTATTTACATAAAAACAAGCTAACAAGTTGATCATCTGATGGTCTTTTAGTACAGCCTCATATTTGCAAATGTAGCAGTCGTGATAGTTTCAAAATTAAACATTTGAAAATTAGATTTAATTAGACTTTTAACACGTGTTAATAAAAAATGCTTCCAGCTTTTTTTTTTGGAACATTTCCCTCTCAAAACAACTTAAGTTTGCGATAGACTTATCTTAAAAATACTAATCTTAAAAAATAATGATCTTTAAAAAGCTAAACATCAACGGTTGCTAAACAAAGAGTTAGAGCTCTTTAAAAAAGTCCGCTGAGTGCAACTCGTCCTTATTGTATGAGGAACGACAGGACGGGAACGTCTATCTCCCCGGTGGTATTTGCGGGTTTGATGGTATAACGGTTAGCATGTCGGGCTGTTCTCAAGTTTGCGGGTTCAAACCCGTTCGATTTTTTAAGAGCGAAAAATCTCTCGTTCGCTTGCTTTTGAAGGGGAAGTAAAACCGACTGTCCCATGTTGTAGATGTACTGTATGTAAACGATTCTCAAGCCTAAAAGCAGCATGTGAACTATATTCAGAATCGCTTGTTTTGATGACCGAGTAAATGTCTTCTTTCTCCGCTAGATGGTGGAAAGACCGTAGTGAAATTTGCGTGGTTCGACGGATGAGGGGACCTGATGATCTGAGTCTCGCCCCCTAAAAAAATATTAATTATAAAATTAATATTATATATAATATAATATATATTAATATAATATATTTATAATTAAAATATTAATTATAAAATTAAGTTTATAAAAATATTAAAATATTAAAGTATTAACTAAATAAGACGGTGGTCATATAAGAGACGATTTTGGCTAAAGTTTTGGTCGGCCGATGTTGGACGGACAAAACCATACGAAATTCGTCCAACATACGACGCCATTGGAAGATATCGTTCAGGTTCGCTTTTACCGTTTAATTACGAGTTGAAACAAATGCGGAACGTCGGACAAACACGGCCAACCGAAATTTCTGGCAAAATCGACTCCTCTGTGATCTCCGCCTACGACGCTTTCCCAAGTGCAAACAGCGTCGGCGGACGACGGGCTGTTGCGGCTAACACGAAAAGCTCAGCCGGCCTCATGTGTGTCGCCCGCTCTTGTTATCTCCCGAGCGGCGAGAGAGCCCACATTGCACTGCGTTGCGTGCAATAGGCCGAAGGTTGGGCCCATATCTCAGCACTTAACTAGAAATTCTGTGAGAGTGTTGGTATTTTTTGATAAGACATAATTCTGCTTTTTAAAATGCATTAGAAATGACACCATATTTAATTTCATCGAAATGGAAAGTAGTAGGATACTAGTAATGGCTACTGCATCAGTAGTAGTCACTTCAGATACTAGTAATGGCTACTGCATCAGTAGTAGTCACTTCAAAATTTTAGAGAAACGAATTGGAGGCTTGCAACTCGCTCCGAACTTGTCATACGAGGATCTTATACCTTCTAGTGATGAGGATTAGATCAAAGATAATTTAATTCTTTATTTTATATTATTTTAAATTTTAAATTAACAAGGCTTGGAAAGAAAAAATGAAGAAATGAGACTAAAATACACAGATTATTAATATATTTACACTAATGGCGTAATAATTGTTTTGGAGCTGTCATTATATTATTGTGGTAAGTCTAAATCGTACCCTCTGTACTTTAACATCAGTAGAAACAGCAAAATTATATGCCATATTAAGAGCCATGAAATAAATATCTAAAAACTCCATTAATATAAAAAATCATGTTACCTTTATTGATTCATTATATATTTAAGAATACATCAATAAAAACATAAAACATCTGAATTATTAAATCATATTTATGAAATATATTTTAATGAATCTAAATTGGCGGAAAATATCATTATTGCTTGGATGTCAGTACATAAAGATATATTTGGTAATGATATCACTGATCTCGAAGCTAAAAGTGCCACAACAAATGCACATCAAAACCATCCACCTGAAACAGTTCACGATATTTGGAAACACAGTAGGAATACATTTATACAATGGGAAGAATCATGTCCAAATGAAAAATCCAGCAAAATTCATTAAAATATGTTTGACTTATAATAAACCCTCAATTAATCACCAATAACAAGTTGCTCAATTAAGAATTCGATCAAATCAGTCCAAATTCTCTCATAAATTTTTAATTGCAAAAATTCCACAGCTTACTTGAGCCATCTGCAATACTATTTTCTCTTTAAAATACATCCTTCTGGAATGTTCCATCCACAATGAAAGAAGAAAAAGTGCCTAGGGAATGAACACTTCAATGCAATTTTATCATCGACTCGTTACCAAGAAAAAGTGATACAAGTTCGTAAAAATATTGATATTTTAACAGATTTGTAACTGCATTTTATTAATGTATTAGTCGTTCATGACCTGTGTAGTTTATGCAACTTAAAACAAAAATAATTTAAAAAATATATTACATAATTTTATATTCATAGAATAAGATGAAAACATTGCAATTTCGTATCTTGGATACTTTTTCGATCTCAGATCCTAAATATCCACTCCGTAAGTGCCCACACCAGTGTAAACAAATCGAAGTTTGGAAATAAATTAATAAAATGCAATAAATTAAATATTGGCCATTTTTAGCCAAGGAATGTGTTCAGAATTAGGCATGCCAGAGTTGCCATTTGAGTTTCACAAAACAAATTAAGCAATGCAACCTAGAACTTTTTAGAAAAATTCGAAAAAAGTTCTTGTGGCAACTACTGGGACTTTTACCTTAGGGGTGAATAATATCACAAAAATAGTTTTGTTTTGTAGATATGGTTATTAGACGATTGTCTGGTTGACACTAATAACCAATTCCAATTGAAAACTGCCAACCTGCTCCGAACGGGATTCTTTTATTAAAGATGGCCATAGACGGGACAAGGGAAATCAAAACTAAAAAACTGATAAACAAAAATCAAGAGCTTGGTTAAAGGTTTAAGCTTGAAAAAAAGAGAAACAAAATCTTTCCTTCCCAATGTCACACAAACCAATCAATGAACAATGAAAATATTACTCTCTGAGCTGTAAAACATATTTCATATAACAGTTCTCTCATTGTTGCACTGATTATATTAAGACTTCTGTGAGAAGAACGTTAGAACATGGCACAAAGATAGATCTTATGGATGTCAAGGGGCTGGTGTAGGAACCCAGGTGCTAACCAGCACCGGTCTCATGTTCAGAAAATAGTAGATAATTTATTCTGTTCATTCACAGAAACTGCTTTATGTAATAGCCATTTAAAAACTCCAACATCTAGCTACAAAAATCAGTATTTCGGTAAGTTAAACTCATTCGTTCATATAATAGATTTTTAATGAACTCTGAACTTGTTAAAAGTTACTAAGAACATGTTCATAGTAAACATTCTTTGCAGAAATGTTCATTGCCTTAGATTTTTCCTAAAAATGTTTTAAATTGCATTACAATTACAATTATAGTAGGTACTTGTATCGGAATGCACGATTTCGTGCAGGAAACGGACATGACTTTAAAAAAAATTCAAAAAACAAAACGAGTCAAAGGAACGCAGACTGTCATAAAGATATAGTGAATAATCAAAATTAGTTATGATGACTGAAGTGAAGTTTACTTTCTGTTTATTAGGCAAATGTATTCTTTATTTCTGCGTGCTAGCTTGATTAAAGTATCCCACAATAGTGTAATTGGCATGATTATGCCAGCAGTCGTAATTACACTGTGATTAAAACATTCCTTATTGCAATAATAAAACTGAAAGTCATTCAACAGAATCATCTGCAGTTGAGAAGGAAAATGAATCTGAATGTAATTTAAATTAATGAAGTTTCCTTGCAGACCCTAAATTATGTTTTGATATCGCATCGGTTCAGTTCTGAGTGAAAATCATATCTCTTGTAACTACTGCCTGTGAAAGAGATGAAAGATGGTTACTGGACTAGTTTTAAGTGCTAGGAAAGAGGTGAAAATATAAATTCCCTTGAGGAAAATGTACGCCTTCGTGGCTCCTTTAAATTTGAACCATGCCCAGTCTGGCAGTTGCCGGCCGCTCATAAGAGCGGGCTCAAGCTTCGGTTATGTGTCAGAGTGCTCAAGAAGTGGGCCAGGGATGTAGTCGACGAGGAGAAGTCAAATAGACATGAAAGAAACGTTTTCTCTCCGTCTCACGAGCAACCCCTTCTACCTCTAGCGTGTGTCCTCTCATCTTTATACCAGTCAGAGGTCAAATTTCAGATAGGCGTCACAGCGAATAGACTTGTTTAGGTGCAAATTATACAACTTTCCATTTATCATTGCAACGATTTGTTAGATCCAGTGTCAGATAAAGCTATCTGAAATGTGATATGCTTTTTACAACATTAAAAGAAGGATCTATCCTTGTAATTAAATGTAATAGTATTAGTAATAATAATGGTAATAATAATAATAGTAATAATAATAATAATAATAATAATAATAATAATAATAATAATAATAATAATAATAATAATAATAATAATAATAATAATACGACATTGTAACTGCGCCAAAATCATAAGCAGATAATCTATTATCTTTCTTACCTCAACCATGTAACCCATGGAATTTATTCCGGTAGGAAAATAGCAAGCTTGACAGATGAAAAATATTCTCAATGAAGGAAAGTTTGAGAAATTCAAATGATTCTGATATGATACAAATTATACAATTTCACGAAGTTGATTTAATGGTAATGAAGTTGAATTACAATAATATTTTTAATCAGAGATTTTAACGTACACAACCAATCCATTTACTGAAGGTAATATTGGCATTTTGCAACAATGACAGGTCTATAACTGTCTCCTTCAACTAGAATAATTTAAATATAGAGCTGAATTCACTTGAAAATAAAATGTTAATGCTGCACATTGAAAATTGGTAAAACTACATCATGTGGGGAATCATTGAATGTCATTCAAAATCAATATAAGTAGAAGTTTCAATGGATATTACAAGTTCGTGAACAACGAAGTATACAAGTAAGAGAGATATGAAACTCCCATTATTTTATTCTAGACAGCCGGTTGTGCTTTAAAAATGATACGAATTCATACCCGCCGAGACAAAGGAAGAAAATTCACCTCAGATTTGCAAATTATATTAAGAAAACGAGCTTAAAAAATCCAACAAGATCACAACTGCTCTGGTTACTCAATCATACCTAAAAACCTCAAAAAAGATATGAACGCATTGTCCTTAGACACAGCCATCTCTGCACAGGTCCTTCCTGACAGACAACCAACCGTTCTCTGACTCTTCCAATCTGCCAGCTACCGTTTCTCTAACCTCTCTCAGCGCACTCCCTCTCCCCTGCCACGTAGCATGAGCCATTCGTGACAATTATTGCGCATCAATCAGTCTTAGTGCAGACCTTCCTAGGAAACGATGAACATAATTGGAGGGCAATGCCTCTCTGCCCCAGATGTATTTGGCATTTAATTAATACGACTTTTGCCAGCTAGCGGTGTTCCCAGCCCTTAGTCCTGTTTTAATTTATTATTCCGCTCAGACTGGCGGTTTTCTTCAGCACATGTTGAGCAGGAAGAATTATTTGACGACTACCACAGGTTACGAATATTCTGTCTCCATGGGATTACCAATACCATGTCTTTTCCGGTCATTTAAAAATTTTCTTTCGTCAAATCATATGCCTGTCGTCTTTCAAATAGACGGTAGTGGGTCACAGTTGCAAATAATTTAAAATTTGGCAAGAAGTTATTGTCTGCCTCCATACAAATGCAAATATCGCATTCTTTTCTTGGTAATTTACAAAATGTTATTAAATGCTACATCATACCGTGGTTTTTGAAACCGGGGATATACTCGGGGGCAAGTGAAGGAGCTGGGATTACTCCACGGAGGCCATTAGTCGCAAAATATCGGTCATATGGGTTTGGGAATACCATTACGGGAAACTATACGTCCCTTTCTACATAGTTTGCTGGTCTCTGCAAACTTTCTTTCGTCACAAGCTCACAATTGTCCGTGAATCAAATCGGAGTCACGAGTGGAGGGACAAAAAATTCGACAGCAGCCATTGGCCTCACTGTCGTTGGGATTGCGAATATCGTGTCCGTCTCCCAGTCCCTGGCTATCCTCTACCGCGTCCCACTCCCCGAAGCCAGCCCTCCTCGTCCCTTCGCCAGGCAGTAATTGGAAAATCTGCGAGGGGGCGGCGGCGGCGGCGGCGAGCACCACGACAGCCGCCTCCGGAGTAAATCACTTTTTATTGGGGCGGCGACGACGGTGGCCCCGCTCCCCTACCCATCCCAACCCCCCCGCCTCCGCCCCCGTTCCCCCAGCCCCTTCTCACCGCCGCCCTATTTTCCCCAGCCTCATCTCCCCGCCCCCGCCGTCCCCGCCGCCGCTCCTGCCCCCGCCGCCCCCGCCGCCCGCCGCCCCCGCCGCCCCCGCCGCCCCCGCCGCCCCCGCCGCCCCCGCCCGCGCCGCCCCCGCCGCCCACGTCCTCGCCGCCGCCACGGCCGCCGCCACGCCCCGCCGCCGCCGCCGCCGCGCGCCGCCCCCGCCGCCGCCCCCGCCCCCGCCGCCGCCGCCGCCCCCGCCCCCGCCGCCGCTTCCGCTGCCATCGCCCCTGACCTCGACCTTTGCCTTTCGCTTCAGCCTCCTTTCCTGTTCCATTAAATCTCTTCGGATTCTTTTCTTTCCCCAAAACGTTCGCGTTTCCTTCCTTTTTTTTCATGTTCATTTCTTCCTATTATCTTTCTTTCTTCGTCATCTCTCTCTACCTTCCTCTTCCATTCCATCTGCCAATTTTACACTTGAATCTCACAATTCTCATTAATTACTTTTCATTTTCCACTTTCCCTACTTTCTGTCTTTTTTTCCTTATTAATCCATTTTCCTTTCCTCACTTCCAATATTTTAATTTCTTGATATTGTTGGACTGTCATTAGAACTTCGTGTGGGCATTTTGTAATTCCATAATTCAACTTGAGTCTTTATGAATGTTTTGCTGATAACCAACGTGTGATGATGGCTAATGCAATAACAACTGCAAATCCAATTTCAAAAGTTTATTAATATTGGCTTCTGTACATTGACACTTTCTTCGTTACGGCGTTACGAACGTTCGTAACGTTACGAAGCGCCGCAACGCTTTTCCCATTATTACCGAGGGGCCAGGACTCGTGCCCGTCTGCCGCCACCGCCACTGTAGTCACCTCCATCTTGTTTTGTTTTTTTGTTAAAGAAGGTCGGCGCTTCATAAATATTTCAAAGGGCTGTGGGCGGGAGTCGGGTAAGGGCACCCACCGCCGGTCGACGCAGGATGAAAACGTGACAAGAGAAATGAACGAGATGAAAGATGAAGGATGAATGTGGCACGAAAAGATATCAAAGAAAAAATAATTCGGAGTTGGCAGAGGTGTACGATTTGTTTTCGGACATGCTTTTTACCTTATAAGATTTTTAAAATTTTAATTTCATTTTCCTCCAGTGCGAGTGCTTGTTAGATTTTCTTGCATCATTCGGTACATCAGCAAATTTTCAAGGCATAATTAACAAGAATATTCGTAATGGTATGTTAGTTGAAATTGACAACAGTAAACGATATTTATTCATGACTGCTTGCACATGTTCCTCGCCTCTATATGTACAGTACCATGAAAAGTTGGAAGTTTCGATGAGAGGCTAGGTAGATAGAAATGAGCGTGAGCTAAAGAGAGGAAATGAAAACTACGAACCGCTGTGTTATGTAATTGGAAGTTTGTTACGAAAACACAAGAGTAGCAGATGGCGGCGCAAAATTCTCAGGAAAGGAATACATAACATGGAGACAGGTGCATAAACCCAACTTCGTGACTGGAAAAAAGAGCAATTATTCGCAAAACATTCCATTGAATTGCCAATTTGAGAAATATTATGGACTTAACGGCCAGGTTCATGCATTTTTTCTCGCTCATCAATATTAAACAATATTATACATACTTGCATTACCCGCCTTTATTTATACTTGAAGTAGTTAAGTAGTGGTTGATTAATTGATTTATTAGTGATTCCAGGCTAGTCAACAGCTATGGTCATTATTCTCGTAAGTGTAGTGCTTGTTTTTATCGAGGAAGGTGGTGATGACCTTCCCCTGCTGGATGGCGAGATCTGAAGCCGACCTACCTGTCGGCTAGCGGGGATTTTCCCCAACCATCTTTCTCCCATAAGCGGGGCACCGTCCCAGCCGGAACAAGCTCAAAGCTCCCGGCATGTGTGGTAGAATAAGCGATGAGAATAGGGCAAAGAAGCGGGAGGAAGGATAGCGTGCGGTCAATGTCCCAAGTGTTATCTACGGATCATAGCAGGCGCCCGTAAGAATTCTCCTCCAGAAAGCGGCCGAAATCGACCTAGCTCTCGTATGTAGCTGGTGACGAAAATCCCGCAACCGTAGAGATTCGAACCCCAGGACCTCCATGTCAGAGGTGCAGTGACATCAGTGGATGCCCTAAGCCACTTTTGTCGAAATAAGTGGTAGTGGGAGGATCGAATTCGACGCGCAAAGAATATTTTGTGGTTCACAACATGCGATATTGAACATGATCACCTACCGCCCGAGTCGAGAGACATATCGGTTGATAAGCCTGGCTACTCAGCGATCCGGTGGCGGCGCTGGATTTTCTTGTAACCTTAAAGAGTGGTCAGGAGATGAACAAGAACGTAAATGATCATTAATTCATGAGTAAATGATGAGTTCATTTTAATAAAGAGTTTAATCGGCAAAATCGGAAGAGAAGATATTTTGGAATAATTTATTGAACTTCGAGACAGATTACACGAAAAAGAAATTACAAGCTTTTATGTATCCCACTGACAACTCTATTCTTAGTCAGTCGTACATCAATTAATTGATACTTCTTGGCTGCGATAAATCCCGAATGCAATCAGGTGAGTCATGAATGCCTCCGACTTTGTAGTTTCGCTCAAAGCTCGTGGCCGTGCCCTTTACGACATGCAGAGGACGATGAGAGTATCGGCCAGCGACCGGCCCGACTAGGTGGATGGCTCGAGATGGTGGCTGCGTGTTGCGCATTTTGTCCAGGTAGCCGTGATGCCTCTGGTTCGTCATTGAAGTTCACTCTAGGCGCGCGCAGAAATGCAGTCGACGACACACGAAATTCAGTTTACTTCGCGGTCCCGACAATTCACTCTTTTCGGCTGTGCAGCGGCCTGGTGGCTGACTCCCTTAATAACTCGTCTGTTTCATTTACATTAGTCTACTCGCCAAAAGCAGGTCCGCATGTATTGATGAGATAGTGGCAATCATGAGAAACAGTCGTGGCGGTCGGTGCGCTAGCAATCGCGGACGATAGAGCACACAGCGGCTCGCTGCCGGCCTTATTGAACGCTCTCGGGGCGCGGAGCGTTTGAACTAAAGCTATTACATTTCACTAATCTTAATTTGATATATTACAAATACGAGATGCTGAATATTTAACTAAAGCTCTTCTTCAAAAGTACACATTTATATAAACTGAGATAGCATTATGACTCCTAACATGAGAAGTGCATAAAGAACACAAATCACGTTTAAAGGTACCCCAAACACCCCAAAAGATATTAAAATTGGAGAATGTTTAGAACTACATAACTGTACAAGTCACAATAAATAAATTTGACACTCTTGTTTCCATTTTCATATTTGTACAAGTTTTGGAAAGTTAGGCGCTTTAAAACACAATGCTGACCAAATTACCACTTATCACTGACTTAGACTCTGAACAATTCACACTATACAATCGCCATGCAGGATGGAAATCACACACACAAACACACACACACACAAACACACACAAACACACACACACACACAAACACACACGCTGCGTTAACAATTCAATCAGATGTGATTTGTCTAAAATTACAATTATACTACAGTTAAAAACTATCACTCATTTCTAGGATGGCAGATGTCTACCTTGCATTACTAATATTTTGTAGTCATAAGAATCTGTACGATTTTTTCCCGGAGGGAAGCTTCAACACGCTTTTATGCTTGGGAGTACCGCAGTACTTAAACCCTACCCTGCGAACATCATATTAATTTTTTGGATATAATGGAGAGCAACTGCGAAAACCGACAAATGTTAAATACCACATACTACGTACACACAAAATTTGTGCAATTGTTTATCATTGCCAGTGGTCATTTTTCCCATACGTTGATCACGAGTCATTTGTTCCAATTCGCGAGCATGTGCGTTTCATTATTCTGGGAGCAAACACGCGATTAAAAGATAATTTAAACGAAAGGGAAGCACCACATCGAGGCGAAATAATGCTCACCGTTGTCCCAGCGACGTCTTTATCTAGTCCGTAAAGAGTCTTGACGAAGGCTCATGAGCACCAAGCCAAGAAGCACGGCCAGCGTTCGCATCCGGTCTTCGATTGTAGTCAAATGAAAGGACTGTCTCTCACGGACAACAGCTGCAGATTACGCATAATGCGCTTCTTTTTTTCCTCTCAAGACATTTGCCGCTTCCAGCAATACCAACTCGCACTCCGACACAGCCCAGTGCGTCTCAAGCAGGTGCTCCAAACCAGTTTTGAAGGATTCAAAACAACCGCTGAGAAACCTGCGTACTAAGGCCTTTCATTCAACCTTTTTGTCGTAAAGATGATCTAAACAAAAGAAATATGAAATGAATGAGAAGTGATAACACACTTTATGTTCACAGCTAACGCGAAAATATTCTTAATTGGCGAACGTGTTTAGCGCTCATCTGATATCAAAAGTACACGAGAGCAGAATAACGAGAGGAAGAGACAATGCTGAAAGAAGTGCTATTGTATATTCTGAGATACATATGCTGTTATCCGTAGCGTTGTATCCTCTTTGGATGCGCTATGGACTGTAGTCTCAAAGAATATGATGGCATTAAAACTCTTTGTCACGGTTCAAATATCTTAGCATGTGGGAACGATGGTCTTGCTAGAGATACAATCGCTTGCGGTATCACATCATAAACGAAAAGTAATTGTATCCCATAATTGTTATTTTCAGAGACAAGTTCTGCATGGCTTTCCTGCAGCGACGCCAACTAACCTGTATTAATATGGAAGGTTCCTGGTTCAAATTCTGGTTGAAATTAAATGTTCGTGAAATAAATTCTGATTGTTCATAGATGTGAATACATTATAGTTGAGAAGAAAATTAACCTTTTTTTACACAGTATAAGTTGCAATAAAATAATTTCGCAAAAATGTCGTAAGATATATTGAAAAACGTAATTATCCGAGTAATAGTTGGATATACGATGTGTCAGGCTGCTCCACATCTGCGCTGGGACAAACATTAAAATCCAGGTCGACCCATGTGGGCAATCGATATTGGAACCTTGTTGGGGTTCTCCCATTTCCCCATGCCTTTCATTTCACGGTGAATTATCAGCATTCGTATCATATCTTCATTAGACTCAACAAAATCATTCGACAATTTTCGTCAATTACTATGAGGCTTTGGCACCAGAGTCATAATAAAGAATGTTGAAATAATACTGCGTCGATTCTCTTTGTTAGTCTTAAATGCTACAGAGTTATCAGGGGCTAACGTGTCTCATTTATGGACAAGGAAGGAAACTAAGTTAGCGACGACAATGCTCTTCCACACTGACCCTTTGAACACTGACGGGAAAATACCTATGGAAGGAAACGAGGCCCGCACTATAATTGAAATAAAAAATAAGAATATACAACACTTTTCTAATTTTTAATGTTGTGGCTTCCATATCTGTCATGGTAAGCGATTACGATATGAAGAAACTGCTGATGCCAGAACAGCAGAAACGTTCTCACATTATTTCTCACTTAAGCCGCTTTTGAAAATATAGAAAGTACAACGAAAATGAGTTCTGCGCCAATCTTTTAAACGTACCTTATTCTCGGCAGACGCACGGACGGATGTTTTGAAAAAAAACACTTTTGGTTATATGATTGATTGATGATACTCGTAAGTGTAATACATGGTTATTCCTCGGGAGGGGGAGGCAATCTTCCCCCGCTGGATGGTGAGATCCGGCGCCGACCTCCCCGTCGGCTAGTGGGTTTTACCCCAACCATGTATCTCCCTCATCAGCAAGGCACCACTCCAGCCGCGACAGCTCCCGACCGGTCTTCCGGCATGTGTGGTAGTGTGGGGCATAAAACTGTGTAGGTGAGGATTAGGACAAGGAAGAGAAAAGAAAGTTCGCGCGCGGTCTGTGGCCCGTTTGATAGGGTACTCATCCAGCATTCGCCTGGATTGATGGGAGAAACCATGGAAAACTACCCATCAGAGCAGCCGACCGCTAGAATTCTCCTTCACACTAAAATAATACTTTCAAGTGGTTATTACTACGACAGACATCATGAGCGTATCATATTTAAAAAGTGAGAGTCTGTGAATAACACAATCTTCCAAGAAGAGAGATGGAAAGAAAAGTGAAAAAAAAAAAACATTATTCGCCACAGCTCGCGCATTGAAGTCTCCACAGCTTCATTGCGACGTTGGGCTTTGCAGAGGTGTGAAGAGCCTTCTCCGGGATGCTAGGCGGGTAGTGCCCACCGCCTCCGCCACCCCACCCCACCCCACCCCACCCCACCCCCACCATCGCCACGATTCCTCCGCTGCCTCCGTCCCCACCTTTATAACCAACCTGCCGTCCAAACCTGTACCCCACCGCCGCCGCCCTCTATTTCGCCCTCTCTGGCGCCGCCACCGCCGCATCCACCACCGCCTCCATCGCCTTCAGATCATCGCCGCCGCCGCCGCCGCCGCCGCCGCCAGCGCCACGCTCGGCCGCGCGCATTTCCACACAATGTGGCGGCGCGTGGCGCGTGGCCGGGCGGTGGCGGCGCAGGGCGACGGCGCGGCGCGGCGGCGGCGCGGAGCACGCGTGGCACTCGGAGCGATACGCCGCGGCGGCGGCGACGGCCCTGCGTGCGTAATGGCGCCGGGGAAGCGACGCACTTGCTCGAGGTCCCCGTGCGGCCCAGGGTCAGCGGGCGGGGTTTAAACGCTCGACGGGGAGGTGCGGGTGGCGCATGTAGAGTATGGAACGGGATTCAAGGCGATCTCCGTTACATACCTGAAATGAGAACTATTGTACTAGCTCTTATGGGAAATATTTTTGACCCCGTTGAATAAGCTAATAAGTCAAAAGAACTTAATTTTACAGGGGAGCAGAAAACCACTCTAAACTAATGCAATTAATCAGATATTAATTATATTCAAACCAAACCTACACACAAATAGTTTCGTTTGAATATCATCTTCGTTTGAATATCCTTAATCCCTGATTTTATTCAGTTAAAAGTTGTTTTTTGTTCCCCTGTAAAATTAAGTGTTTATGACTTATCAGCTTATTCACCGGAATCAATGATATATACAATAGGGTTAATGTCAACTTTTTCTTACCAACAATCCCTATATAGTGATTGAGTAACTCCTCGAGTGTGCAGATGTGGAGATGTGCAGATGTGTGGTTTCCGTCACTCCCGTGCACCAATCGAGACATATGAGGTATCATTCGACGCGTCTCGGTCTCCTGATGGGGAACTAATAATTTAATTTCGGATCCGGTCAGAAGATGACCGAAATAAATGAAGGATGAAAGAAATTTTCAACAAATGAAAATACTTTCAAAACAGTTTACAGTGTTGTCGACGTCACATTCAAATAAAGTGTATTCCTGATAATAAAATTTAAGAATATATAGATGATGGAGTTGCTGCTGCAAGATATCAAGAGAATAGGCTAATTGTTGATTGAACCTGGACTTTCATAATGTTTATTATACGGGCAGCAATACATGAGGCAATTTTTCATTACACCCCGAAACAAATGAAATACCAAATCGGGAACGACAATCCTCGCATATAAAAACACGCCTTGCGGCTGCAAAACGTAAAACCTAGCCGGATCATTTTTACAAAAATTTCGGGCGTAAATCATTTAAAATAATTGCTCCCTTTAAACTAATGTTCTACTCTTACGATTCCAGGAAACAACAGGATATATATCAATAATGGCCCTTTCTTGTTCGATCAATTGTAAAGTTTTCGGTCCCCATTCCTGGAATTTAAAAAAAATGCTTGTGTAAAATTAGAGAAGAGTAAAACATAGTCATACATACACATTTTCAAGAAAATTCATGAGTAATTATTTGAAGCTCTTGGGTTCACAAATGCAGTAATGCATAGAAAATGTCCTTAATTGAAAAGTAACGACGTGAGTAATACACAATTAATAATTGTGTAATTTTTGGAATATCTAAAGAATACGTGAAAATTGTGCTTTTGCGGCATATTATTCAGTGCATTTAGGACTATCCGTACAAATGTTTCACGAGAAAATTTGGAGCTGTTTTTTAAAATTACCTTTTATTTTACGGCCATTTCTCGAAAATTATTCATATATTCAAGAACTGAATATGTCCTCATTTAAAGATCTAGCCTTGAAGAACACTTTTTATTGAGAGGAAAAATCTGGATATCAGTAGTTTTAGAAAGCCGCAGAAAAACTTTTAAAGTTTTCAATTTTCAAAAATTCAGAAATTTTAAGGAAATTGAGATCTGCACCATTCTTGTTACGAGTCCTTTTCGCTATCTAAGAACAAAGCTTAATAAAAAATTGGAACAATTTTCGAGAAATATTTGAAAATGACCTTGAAGCTTCTTCTTAAGTCCCCCAAAAAATAAAACATCGGTTTCAAATTCAAGGCGTGCGAAGAGACCAGCCAGATCAATTGAGGAATATCAATTACGGTGAAAATCCTGCTTAGAGTTTAGTTACTAGTGTAGTTCACAAATGAGAGAGATGTGAATGTTATTCATATATATATACATATATATATATATATATATATATATATATATATATATATATATATATATATCAGATAAAACTTTTTTCTCCGCCAACATCCACATAATTTCTAGATCACTAAATGGGGTAGGACTGTCGAGGTTGTGGCACGCTGTGGGGCGAGTGTGAAATTATTTGATGATCATGGAGCAATGGTAATAGACAGGAAAAAGAAAGAAAAGAATTGCGTATACATCTTCCACAAATCTCCTTTGTTTTCAACTATTTGCACATAAATAAATATGCACTCGGGCCTCAGTTTCAGATAATTTAAAGCTAACGGTTTAAATAATCAATTTATTTTTTATAGTTTGCTACAGAAGCAATTTCAAAATAATCAAGGCTTATGTATTTGAGAAAAAGAAACCTTGACACTATCTCTTGAATTTACTATTAGACAATAAAAATCATCACGGGATACTACAAACGACTTGTTTCGTATAGCACGAGATGAAGTATATTTATGGGAGATTAATAAAATACGACGTAACGTAATGCACTGGACTCAGGAGAGAAAAAGTGTATTCCTTTATAAGATTCTTTTTTTAATATGCTATAAAATTGTTTTTGAACCAAAAAATCAAGCGTAAAGCACGGAATAACTCCTTTGGCATTTCACTGACAATAAATCGGAGCAGGTGGTGAACGGTAAGCAATAAGGACGCTTGTTTACAGAGTTGTACGTAACGCCTGTTGTTCTGAGGTAGTTAAATTAGGAAATGAACTGTAACGAGTTGATTAAGTTTTCTTTGGTGCTACAATCTCGTGTACAAGATGTTTCAAGGTCCACGATTCCAGGCCTGGAATGCTACCCTCTCCCTCCGCCCTTTGACCGTGCTCTGGGTACAAATGTCCTCCTTACTTCTCCAACCAGTCTTACCAACCAACGCATTGGACAGATATTTCATTTACAAAATAAGAGAATCTAGAGTCATTTTTCAAAACGTATCAAGCTTCTGTTACTATTATCACATTTTGTTTCTTCACGACATAAAACAGTGGGCAAAAACAGAAACAGAAATGTCATTTATCTTTCAGTAAAGAAAATAATAAACAATGTTTCTAACAATCATTTTAAGAAAGGAAATGCTCTAGATACAACTTTATTTGTCTTTCATTGGAATATTTACGGTCAATCACCTAAATAAAAAAATTCATGAAAAGTAAAACACCGTTTCATCTTTTTGTTTCCATCTTACAGTTATTACATGTAAGTTATGGCAACTTTCTTTGTTATTCTCGGTGATGTGTCACCTATGGGGAACTACATACCTTCTAATTTATACTTTACACTTTGATATATTATGCTCTACGTGTTCCCTACCGACAGCAATCCACATCGACAGTCGTGTGTGCAAGGACAGATGAAGTGATAGAAGTGTATTAGGCGATATAAATGGATGCTATGGAATTTTAATCAATGGAATAAAAGTTAAACTATAATAAATCGAAGGATCTGTCACTCTGATCGCCAATATTGACGTTTGTTCCTGTACCTATCGTGTTAAGATCTTTGAGTGTTGTTGTTGCGTCTGTGTCAGCCATGAATGTTCTCATCGCGTAAGTCTCGTCACCCGGAAGGCCATCATCCCCAAATATAACTGGTTCAAGGGCTACAAAAGGACATACCGTCTGTTTAATTTCCAATTACATTTGTGAGAAAGTATAATTTTATACTAATATTACTATCAAAACTCAAACACATTATTCATCATTGTATGATCTACTCATTACTAGGGAGAAAAATGTATACAATAGAACCTCTATTAACCTTGTACACCATTTAAAAAAAGTTCCAAGGAGGTTTTAATTCCTTTAATTTTAAAGTATATCTTAAAGGAACAGAAATGACTCGTTTTCTATGGGATTGTTACGACCACCCAAAGGTTTGGATGAACCAGATTAATTTTTGTGAATGATTTTTCAACGTTTTCATATCATCCATGACAAAATCTCAGGTTCAGAAAGGAATACCTAAAATAACTTATTCCGCTTGATTACGACCCTTCACCCCTCTCAGAATCTACTCTGAAAACAGAGGATGGTCAATTTTCTATCCACTGACTGCTACCTAATGTGACTTCCTTAACAGCCAATGGATGTGGGCCTCATTTTCTTTTTTCAAGAAAGGAACAAAATACTTTTTCTCCGTTTTCTTTACAAGAAAATTGTTTGGATTCAATAACTTCTGAGAATGTGGACCATAAAAGATATCATTTTCGCAATAAGTAACGCTTGGTAAAACGGACCTGGATGTATTTAATATTTTCTTCGAACAAATCTTAGATCAAGTCTATAATGTTGAAGAAAATTTAGCAGAGTGAGGTACAGAAGCTTATCTTGTGCTAGCCACATCATTACCAGATTTCACAACGTTCATTACGACGATGTTGTTGATTGGCTACAAAAAGATGTGAACATCTAAGTGGCAGCTTGTATGCCAGCTCCATCTACCTTACAAAAGAAAATTGCTTCAGAGGACGATGAGAGTTACGATATTACAGTTTTGGCGCTAAAAGGAAAACTTAAGTCAAGCAATGGAAACAGTTGATATCCTTGGAACATCTGCGCCCAGGGAAACTTTGACTTACGTCATAAATTTGAAAAAAGTAATAAGTAAGGAAATAATTTTCAACCGAAGAAAATGAAAGTGATTACTGCATGTTTTAAGCCTTATAACATTACTTTATACAAAATACAATGTAATTAGTCTCCATTAACCGTGGTTTTCATTTACCTGTGTTATTCATTTCTCCCCATCACCCCGATGATCGAGGTATTACTGTAATTCTATTTTTTTTAAATGCTCAAATTTTTCGAAAACTAAAAATATTACAAACAATATCTCTAGAGCATTTTACGTACCCCACAAAACTGCATTACGATATCGTTAACAGTTTAGAAGTTACGAGGGTGGCCCATGGTTGGTGGAACACTCGATATTTATGAGGCAATATCAAAATACGCAATTAAATAGGGAGCTTTTTATTTGAAAATTCCAGATCTCGAGCTCACAAATTTTTAAGCTGTTTGATACAAATTCAAAATAAACAATTCTTTTCATAGAGAATTTCAAATAATTCTTAGTCATATCCTTATAATAATAATCGTTGTTGCTAATACTATCAAAAATCTACATCATGGACGGTTTGTTATATCCGATTTTGAAAAAAGAACTAACTTTATAACATGATTATAAAATCATTTTACTCACATTCTCTTCAAAAGTGAGAACTTGCCGATTTCACGTCATCTTTCTCCAGATTTGTCGGCTTTCTTCAAAATACCACTTGCGCCGTTTCAACCAGAACCCGTCTTCCAACACAACACATAAACGCACCGTTGCAGCAACACTTCACACCGACGACCCCCCTGTTTGCTTCAATTATCACTTCGTCTCGGACACTAAAAGTCGATCCGAAGCGCCCAAGAGCGGGCGGACCGTTGGCCGGCGACTGGCATCCGACACGCCCCGGCATGGCTCGCCTGGAGGAAGGGCTGCATGCGGCCGAGGCGTCTCCGGGCCGAGGGGGAGAAGGGGGCGAGAAGCGGGGAAGTAGTAATCTCACCCTCCGGGGAATCATTCTGTTTCCTCTTATACCAGGTACTCTTTGTTTTATTATTTTTTTAATAAACAAACATTATTATTGCGTGTTTGATTTTTCATCGTTCAGTCTTCGGCTCTTTCAGACGTTTGTTGGTTAACTCATAGTACGTAACAAAACAATACCAGACATATACCATAGCATATTTTAATATTCATAGGGCAAATTCAATCGAGCACCTACAAATGGTTTAATAGTTTATGATATATTAATGTGATGTGTGATGCCAGATACTCTAAACATTTCATTGCATATCGATTACATAAAATAAATAATGAGCTCCTGCGTGTGTTTCGTAAGTAATTCATGGTTGAAACAACTCAGTTCTGAGGGAAAAGGATGAGGGATTTGATGGCGGCCAATCTCTTCATAGTCTTCTATGCAAATACAAAACTAATTAGTTTCTTTAATGAAGGTATTGGGGAAACAGTAATAATATTTGCTCCTCATTTAATATACGGCAGATTGTATCTGTATCGTCATCCTGAGACTAGTTAAAATGGAAAATACGTAGGAAAGACGTTCGATACTGTAAACTATTTATATATAACTTGTATTGGTTAACCTTTTTATAACTAAAACTATTTAGAACAATTGTCAACATGACCAGGAAAGAATTCCAAGGTCCCGGATCTCCTTTCCCAGTGGTCGCTGGCAGTGCTAGAAGTTCTCCTGTCATCATGGACCGCGTGCGTCTCGCGGCGAGGGCGGCAGTCGGACGCGGAGGAGCTTCAGTGCACGTCCACAGAGTGCATTAGGCCCGTCCCCCCGGCTCGCCCCGCTCTGCCTCACTGCTAAACCTCGATCCACCCCGCCTCGCGCCCCAACTCGCCCCGCCCCAACTCGCCCCGCCTCAACTCGCCCCACCTCAACTCGCCCCACCTCAACTCGCCCCACCTCAACTCGCCACGCCTCAATTTGCCACGCCACAACGCTCCCCGCCCCAACTCTCCCCGCTCCAACTCGTCCCGCCCCAACTCGCCCCGCCTCAACTCGCCCCACCTCAACTCGCCACGCCTCAATTTTCCACGCCACAACGCTCCCCGCCCCAACTCTCCCCGCTCCAACCCGTCCCGCCCCAACTCGCCCCGCCCCAATGCTCCCCGCCTCAACTTGGCCCGCCCCAACTTGCTCCGTCTCGCGCCTTAGCTCGTCTCGCCTCGCCTCGCGCCGCAAAAGCCATCTCGTGGTCGCCTCGCGTTGCCTCGTCTCGTGTCGCCTCCCCACTGCTCACTCGCCTGCGCCCGCGCGCCCGAAGCCATAAAATGGAAAGGCAGGCGGCGGCCCCGGCTTCGCTCCACGCCGCTCGGCTCGCGGATACGTGGTGGAGCCAGCATCCACGTTTTCTGAGACCTTCGTACTGAAACATCGATTGGCGGCAAAACATCCGTCCGTTCGTCCGTCCGGTCTGTCTGTGAACAACGCTAGCTGCTATACCTTCAGCCGATTTTCTCCAAAATTGATATTCCACACTTGATCTGGCTGATGTCGTAGTCCCTTGACTTTGAAACCGATATTTTAATTTGGGGGAGGTACTTTAAATGAAGTCCCTGGGACTTATCAAATTTTCCAAAAATCCCCATAGTTTTTTATTAAATTTTGTTGTGGGATAGTGTGAAGGACGACTAAGAGAATGGTGCAGGTCTCATGTTCTTTAAAAAGCCTGATTTTTAGAAAGTTTAGAAAATTCAAAATGATTTCGGAGTCTTCATGCGACGAAAATATTAAATATAGAGATTGTTCCCTTAATGTAGTCTGTTCCATAAGGATAGATTTTGAAATAAGATCACATACAATTTTTCGAAATTTTGAGTATTTTCGTTGAATTTGGCGTGAAATATGAGCAATTTTTAATTTTGTTTAAACAACTCTTTCTCAAAAATTGCTCCATTGTTTTTGAATAATTTTTGAATAAATTTTGTTGCTGCATAGTCTGAAGGACATTTAAGAGAATGGCGCAGGTCAAGGCAGTATGCTAGTGATTACGGAGGAAGTGCGGAGATCACTGTAGCTATCCTCTTGCGGTCATCGGTATCCAAATCTGCAACAAATAAAAACCAGAATAATCGTAAGACACAAACCCTCAGGATTCGCTCATTGCGGAACGTAGCACCAGTTTTATATCATCAGCTCCGTTATTTTATGTCTTTGACGTTGATTCTCGACTTTTTGGATGATTTTTATGTGCAAAACAATGAAACAGACAAACACCTTGAAATAGTAACCTTCACTCAAAGTTGTCAGAAGCAATTTGTGATGGCAGATTTTTTATATATAAATTTGTATTTTATTTTGCCTTCCATCGTTTTAAAAACAAATGTTTTAATCGCTGCACTCTGTCTTCCAAAAATCCGCAAAAATAATATCAGAAAAAAGATCAAGGACTTTAGCTCAAAAATTAAGTCTGAAAAATGATTGCAAGAGCGAAGGTCTTTCAAATCTCACCTCAGTGGGTTAATCATTATTACATTCGCCCTTATCCTTATATTCAAGACAGGAAATTAACTGAATGATTTATGTATGTTAATGTAAGATTATCATGACGTAATGCCATATTGTTTTGTAACTATTCATTACAACTTCATTAATTCGTTGTGTAGTCTTTTTTCAACAAACCACACGATGTAAAACTACCCTCTTTCAATTTTTTTCTTCCTCAGATAACACTGAAGGATCGATATGTAGCATTTTGATTTTTCCTCATTTGTCAAGAGAATTGTGAAACTGATGCACGTGTGTCACACCACAATATCGAAGTAAAAAGTGCAACCCAGATAGCTTGCTATATTCAATTTTGGTGGCCCCTGACTCTTCCACACTACACCCTGAGAATCGTCCAGTGCCAAAGGTGTTGGTAATTTTAGAACGTTTCCACATACTTTTTCACCTTTTCGAGTGACTTTTCAGAACTGCATTTCTTCAATTTTGAAACTTCCTTGTTTCCTTTTATATATGGAAGAAAAATCTTGAGAATTTTCAATTTCTGAAAGTTGGTATTGCGTTTCTTCTGAAAGCAGTTTGCTGGTCGATGTATTAGGGTCAGAACTCTCATATTGCATTTCTCAGAAACCTGCTTCTCAGCAGGAGTTTCCTTGGAAGCTGAAAGGTTGTGAGCTTCCTGGAATCTGAAAATATTTTTTCTTTTATTGAATTTTCTTTGTAATTCTCCCTAGATATTCGTTAGTTCAGAAAGAAAGAAAGAAAGAAAGAAAGAAAGAAAGAGAGAAAGAAAGAAAGAAAGAAGTTCATAGTTGCAAAATTAAATCAATATTTTCAATTCTTCTATCAATATCGAGTGATATATTTGGAAGAAATTATAATGAAGAAGTTTGGTCTATATTTTTTTTCTTATACGATAGATGCTTAATACATTTTTATGCCTAGTACCTGCCGTCTACTTTCGATTCAATGATGTAATTATAAGAACTAGAATTCACTTTTATTTATTGATCGATTTGATATGTTACCCTCTGTTCTAATATTTCTGGACGAAAGCTATTTGCAATGTTATATCATGCTGCCTTCCACATTACATCTGCATAACTTAACATACGAGGTACTCGTTTCATATCGTTTATTTAAGCGTGTCCCGTTTCTCAAATCGCATTTCCCAGAGATCGACAGCACCCGTGTTATTCGACGCTGTCGCACTCGTCGAGTGTGGGTTGTAATTGCGACCTCTGTTGCATTGCATGTCCCTGGGGTCGATCTCACCTTGGCTCCACCTGTCGGTAATACTTCCGCGTTTTTTGCGACGATTGCAGGTGTACGCCGAACCGGTTTCCACCGCGCGCACTGGCACTGCGAGACGGCCTGGCGCCATGGGAGTTGCGTAGGACCCAAAGAAAAGTCCATGACCGTTCTGGGTCGGAAGCTTCCTGAAATGCAGACAGCGTTGGTGGTGATGTTCAGCACAGCAGCTATCTGACAGGTAGGTCTCTGTTAATGGGAAGACTCACAAAGTTCCGCAGTGTGAGAAGTGCAATGAAAAGCGGCTTTATCCCCAATTTGTTGTGGACAAGGACAACTAGGGAGAATATTCATGTGACCTCAGACGTGACCCGCAAAGAGAATACTGCTGTTGCATTTCGTTTTGTTATTATGAGAGAATTCCAGCCGGCGCTTTAGACGTGGAGGCGTTGTATTTTCAAATTGCTTGACAGTCTACCGGTTCGAAGTACATTGTCAGAACTAAGATATTAATAACGAATATTTCCAAGATTTTGAAGTTCAATGAAAACCAAACCAATAATATTTATTCATTTGTCATGCTAAAATTAGTTTACCGAAGTTACATTTTTTTATCGTCCGACGCAGTTTAATAAGTTTACAGGTTTTTAATATTTCAATTTTTAAGTTTTTCAGATTTTTATTTGGAAAGATATGCTATTGGAAATTATGAGAGACCCTAAAGACGGATACGTCTTCTTAAATTCCAAGCTTTCTAAATTCCCGGAAATCGTCATTAACTTTGTTTTTGGCGAATACACAACTATTGTATTATTGTAAAATACATTTCTTTCGTTTTGCGTTTGTTTCTGTCTAAAGATGAAGGTTTTAATATTCAGCGATGAAGTAACTACATTAGTTTTCTTGTTGGACTTTATTATCGCACCGAATATTAGTTATAGTAGCATGAACCATCCGATAAGAGGAACCTGTATAAGGCATCTGATGAAGTGAGCATTTGTCGTCCTATATTCATTGACGAACGGTGTGACGCAATGGCTGGTATTTTCACGTTAAAAATTATTATTCGTGCTATGCAAAACAAAAAAGATAAAATAAACATTGTGCTGTGGTTGGGCTCGCCCTTCCACCAGCATAGAAAATTACTTGGAAAAGAAATGAGAGAAATACCTTTTTTAATATTAATTTTACTACAAAATTTGCTTTAATTATCGTGAAACCGATGCATCAGTTTATACTCTGATAAAAGATGCAAGTAATTTCTTTTTGCTTTAGTGCCCAACATTCATTACCAGGGAGAAAAATAGTAACATAATTTATAGAATTTCATTAGCTCAAGTTGAAGCTGTTTTCACTAAAACCTTGTAGAATGTAGGTGTAGAAAGTGCGAGCTAGAAAAATGGGGAAAGGAAGAGATTGAGAGTGTTGCCTACTTCGGACAATTGAACGCCGCCCGCGTCGACAGCCAATACTGCGTCACCGCTATTGCGCCCAACATTGTCTCCGGCTCCTGGTCGTAAACGCTGAAACGTAAAACGCCACTGCCCAGAGTGATGTCAGAGTGCTTTCTCGAACGGAATGGAAAGTATTATCCGCCTCATTTTACAGTCTTCTTCATGGCTGCTGACCTTTTGATCCAGGAAACCCCCTCGCCTTTTTTGGAGGTAAGGGAGTTGATTTAAGACTGCATTATTTGAATGCACCATTTCTTTTGTAATAATCACAACACGTGACTGGTTTACCTTTGATTCTTTCTTAAACCGAAAGTTTATTAGCATTTACCGCATAAATTATACAACTTCATTCAAAAATATTGCTCTGCGTGAGACCCTTCGCAAAGACTCTACGAATTAGGTAAATGGGTCATTCATGGGTCGAAAGCGAATGACATATATAACTTGAGGGTCCTCTCACAACCCTGTGCATATGTCATGGAATTTATTCGCTTATAATCCGCTTAGCAAAAAGAAAGTTGTGGCTTAGCTACTTACATTTTGAAAATCGATTGTCTATGATGAAAATCTGATGGCTTGGAGGATTCACATCACTAGTGTCCTTGTCAGAAACGGGTCACGGGGTCACACTCTGCTCCATCGCAATGGGAAGCGATTCGGACAAAGTCATTACAATTGTAACATTTAAATTGTTTCTGACAAGCATACTAGCTGGCATAGCAAAGGTTACATATCAGGAAATGATTGTGCCTACCGTACAATGTAATTGTTTCTTGTTGATTGTAGTATCGATTTGCAGTTATATATGATCTCAGTATTGGATAACATACGATGTTTTCTTGAGCTAAACAATGACCACTCAAAACAAGGTGTGTTGCAATGTCTTTGAGAGAGATATTACTCATCGACTTCAGCGACTGCAATTCAAGCACACGAAAATAGATAGTGAAAGAAAGCTCGTCTAAATCGATGCTTTATGAGTTCAGATTGTCTATTTATGGCCAACGCGAGAAGATAAAGATCGGAAATCACACTGTTCTGTTCATAAGGATGGCACAATCACAGTCCACTTATGGTTACATTTTCTCTCTATGGGATAATTTAAAAACTCTGAAAGTGTATTAAATTGTACTCTGGTTGTAATGTAAAAGTGAGAACTGAGATTACCAAGATTGTCGTAATTTTATAATATACATATTTTAGGCTAAGTGAAAATTTAAAAAATATTAACGTGCCCTAAATTAAATAGTTATCTCATGTACGTGATGTTTTATCTTCTTTCCTCAGAAACCAACATTAGTCGTCATCTCTGCGACCTTGGATTCGAGTTTTCAAAGTCCTAATTTCCTTGTGAAATATCGTGGGGTCTCGCCACACCATAGATATAGTAAAAGGCATCAAGTTTCAGTTTTCTTTTACTCAGTGGCTAAGAGTGATTTTTATGTCCCCGTTCCTCGCTAACTTTGCCAAGATTTCTCGCGAATAAATCCAAATGAGAATACAAAATATGATTTTTTAATATGCGACAAAAAAAAGGTAGTGGTCTGACGCTACTGTTTTATTAGATTTTGTAGTTTTCATATTTTTGGTTTTCTAAAAATAATTTGATCACGTTCACAAACGATTTCCAAGCTGCTATCTTCTTTTTTTTTAATTTATTTATTTAAGGTCACTCTATAACTACGTCATCAGCGACCCCTGTCATTATGCAACAGTATAAACAAACAGTAATTACAGTTTTAACAAAAATAAACATGTCAAAATCATTTACAGTTTTTCAAATTACTTAGTATGATTAATCTAGCTTAAGTACTATTACAATATTCACTAGTTATATAAGACTCCTCAATGTTATCTTCTTTTGATTGCGCTTTTCTTTAAAGATATGTAAAGATTAATTATATTTAAAACTTTCACTTTTTTGACCACTGCCTCCACAAAATTAAAATCTTTACTATAGTACTAATCTAATTCTAGAATTAAGAAGCAGTCACCCTGATGATTTATGTTCTATTTGCAATTCTTTCATTCAACTATCATCGTTGAAACGTTCAAAAATTACTTTCCATTCTGTAAAACCCTGTGTAACCCAACTTTCTTTTTCCGAAGAATGTAATGCTTGTTCCTTGTGCTAATAGATTCCACTCTTGTAATCTAGAGTCGAGACGTTCAGTCTTTTGTTTTGTCAGCACTAGATATCTCACCAAATCATTGATTTCGTTTTGACGAATACATTAAAGTTCCCTGGAGGTCTACTAGAAGGGTCACAAATGTCTTGAGAAATATCGTGATTTTCATTGAGTGAAACCCTTCAATGTCACTATTTTTTTGAATATTAATATCTTTCCAGTTTAATGGCGAAGTTGGAATCGTTAAACTTTCTCCATGATGAACAGGTCTGAGAGCAGATAGGATAATCAGATATTGAATTTTACATTTTTATGTCGCTCTGTGTCTTAGGTTTGAAGTAGCAATCGTGAAAATTATTCGTGGTGTCTCGCCACACCATAAATATAGTAAAAGGCATCAAGCTTCAGTTTCCTTTTACTCAGTGGCTAAGAGTTATTTGTCAACATACACAATCTTCATTTGGGCGTTAACTTTTATATTGATAAATCATTTTTCAACCAAAATACAATCCATAAGCTTTTTTCAGTTTGTGTTAGACACCTACCTTCTGATTTTAAGAGTTATCATCCAAAAGCATAACAATTTATCGAACATTTGAAAGGAACTGTAAAAGTACACAACCACTCTTAAACACAGAACATTTCTTAATCGAATATGTTCCAAGAATAAGGACGAGATGGTATTTAGATAGCAAGATATACTGCATAACCAAAACACTGATAGCCGGGTAGCGGGGTCGGGTAGCGGGGTCGGGTAGCGGGGTCGGGTAGCGGGGTCGGGTAGCGGGGTCGGGTAGCGGGGTCGGGTAGCGGGGTCGGGTAGCGGGGTCGGGTAGCGGGGTCGGGTAGCGGGGTCGGGTAGCGGGGTCGGGTAGCGGGGGCGGGTGGCGGGGTCAGGTAGCGGGGTCGGGTAGCGGGGTCGGGTAGCGGGGTCGGGTAGCGGGGTCGGGTAGCGGGGTCGGTAGCGGGGTCGGGTAGCGGGGTCGGGTAGCGGGGTCGGGTAGCGGGGTCGGGTAGCGGGGTCGGGTAGCGGGGTCGGGTAGCGGAGTCGGGTAGCGGGGTCGGGTAACAGGGTCGGATAGCAGGGTTGGTAGGAGGGGTAGGTAGCAGGGGCAGGTAGCGGGAGCGGGTAGGTAGCGGGGCGAGTAGCGGGGGCGGGTAACGGGGCGGGTATGCAAGCGGGAATCGGTGGCGGGGGGGGGGGGTCGCGAGGTGGCGCGAGCGGTGATAGCGACAGCGTCTGCGTTGCAGGGAGTGCGGCAGCGGAACCTGCTGCGGCGGTAGTGCAGCGTTGGGGGTGGATGGGTGATTGGGTGGCGGCACCAGGCAACTGTGTCACGCGAGCAGATCTCGGGTTTCTCTTCTGTGGTTGAGAGTACGGCCATCGACTCTTCTGTCCTTTCTACGTTTAATGCCTTATGCGTTTAATACTACATTCCGCAGAGCAGTCTCGTTGGCAAGGTGTAGTGTTAGAATATCTAACAATTTGCTTTTGCTTTTACCAACTTCATAACAATGGTGTATTATATTATATTAGTTCACTTGAATAAATTTATTATTAGTACTATATTAATTATGGTATAAAAATACTTATGTACTGCTAATTAAATGGTATACAATATTGTACGAAAACTAACAGTTGTACCGTTCAGAACCTAATCAGCATGAGGTCGAGGTGTGAATACCTGATAAACCTGATTGAAATATTTGAATAACAGGTACTACTGAAACGAGTAAAGATACTGTCGACGAATTAAAGCCATAAATAACACTTTCTGCTTGAAATCTAAAAGAAATGTAGGTTACTAGTTAATGTTCACGTATACAGTTGTTAGTTCACTGCTTGTTCACTGTTTGTGAGACAACTCACGTCATACGAGGAAGGAAAAACTTCAGTAATCACGTGTGCCATTTCAGAAGAGCCAAATTTTGCTGCACCAGAACCTAATTTTTTACACACTTAACAGCAGAATTCTACCTCGTATGGGTCACAAGTTTGGATAATAATACTAGAATATTTATGTTATGATACTGAAATTAAATTTTTTGAAAAATTATTTTTTTTGTTGTTCCAAAATTCAAGTAGTATATGACTTAGTGTAGGGATCACAGAATTTTGAAAATGTGCACAGAATTAACTTCTCCCCATAGCACGTCATACACAGTTTCAACTGTTTTTTCACGTTAAATAAATAAATAAATAAATAAATAAATAAATAAATAAATAAATAAATAAATAAATAAATAAATAAATAAATAAATAAATAAATAAATAAATAAATAAAAACATGTACTACATTTCTAAAATATTGTTGCTGAGAGAGTATGTCATAAACTTGGATGTTTTTGTAAGCACAAATTACTAATAATGTGTAACGTTGAAATCAAATTGTTATTCTCTTAGTATTGTGAAAAAACTACGTTGGAACATTTTTTCTGATATGAGGGGCTGTTGCGTACAAAATGTCCATACGATATTTTTCAATATAGATTTCACGCGGGAAAATCTATTGATCTTTGATTTGAAGAACTGTTAACATTTTAAACTGTGCACAAGAATGCATTCGCAGATTTATTATTTGTTTGTTTTACTAATCCACTCATTTCTTCCCGGTATTAGTGGAGCTGTATGATTCAAACATCGAACACTTTATAGAAATTTTCACTTTCTTTGTTGTATTTCTCCTTTCTGACAGAATTAAAAGTTTTGATACATAATACACAATGTTTAATTGTATAACATGTTTATTCTGATCTTTTCATCAGAAAACATCAGAATAAACATTGAGCATGGAAACGAAGACCTTGCAGCTAATTTCTCAAAATCTCAATTCTGAAAAATTGAAATTCTTAAATGCTTGTAATACATTAAAACTCTTAAATTATAAATTTGACATTAAATAAAAAAAATCAGCCATACCGTTCTATTACGATCTCCAAAGCACCAAATTGCAACAACACTAAAATGTTGACACGTTCAAATATTAAAGCATTAAAGCACTTAAATACGCAGTTATCAATTCTGTATTCCAATGTGTTATTGCAGGGCTTTAAATTGTGTCTTTATAAATCCCACGCTCATTATTCGCTAGAACAATGCTTACTGTTGATTCTCATTTGCTCATATCGCGAGATTCATACTTTTAAAAGCAGGAACATCGAGGCATTTCTAAAAATGTCTGCATTTCACCCAACCTATCCGTTTCCTTCCTCTGAGACTCAGATACACTATAAGTAACATTCTTAGTTTTGCCTGATTATACTCCATCATTTTAAAATGTTTTGTTGGGTTGAAAACTATAATTTATTTACGTTTCTTTTTATTTCAATTATTTCTAAATCGGCATCTTATTTTTTCGTTAAGCAATTTCATCGCAAAATACTTCATATTATCCGTTTCTTATTTGGTGAACAGAGCTCTGCGCAGTAGGATTGAAAGAATGTAACTGCCGAATACTTTTGTCTATCTTTATGTCCTTTTTTCTCCTCCCCCTTTGTACAATGAATCCTAAATAGTAAGATTTCTACCACGCACTCAATATCCGTTTGCTGATTTCTTTCTCTTGTCTTTTTCTGGAAAAAATCCATTCCTTTCAAGCAGAAGCATTAAGATATATTTTCCAAATAAACTGAAATTTCCAACGCTAAGTAATGCAAACATGGCGTTAATTTTGTTTCCAAGCTTTGGCGGATAATATGTATCCTTATTAATTTTGATAATTCATGTAGTTTACCTAAACAAGTTTTTTAACTTCTCAATAAATAATAGCACATTGAATTACACAAATGTAATTTTTATTTTTTTCCTTTTTTAGATTCATTGCTTTTAGAAGTAATTAATGTGAAGTAAAATGAAACTAAGTAATGCAAGACGAATTCCCTTTTGACATAAAATTACAGCTTTTTGGTCTTCGGGGGAAATACATTGTCTTATTGGTGTACACAAATTGTCGTTTCTTACTATCCTGATCTTCATAAATGTGTAACTAATGCTGGAGTTGACGTAGTTATTAGAGATACGAACTTGATATTTTTGTGTTAAAGGTATTTACAATTGGTATAAAAAGATCTGAACAGACATGTACAATCTATACACACACTCAGAAAGCTCATTAAAATACGGACAGTTCAAATACATATGGGTGTCTTCTGTGAAAAACAGGAATATTCTTGTTGCTAAAGCAATGTCATGAATATGAATGAACCGAAGGAAAACGTTCTCGCGGATTATAAATATAATCCAGTGGGTGTATATGGGAATAGTCGAAGCATTGGCAAGGAAAATGTTCTATAGTGAAAAACAAAGAAGTAACATCGCGTTGTCTTTCAGAACCGTTACAGGAGCACTCTGTTCGTTCACGCTCAACATGTAGGATCCAACAAGTTGCATTCAAATGGAGATGTAATAAACTAGAATTACTTTCTGCAAACGGTACGTTAATAAACTCGTCATATAAGCGCATACACTGTCTCAATAACGAAGCTAATACATGTGCCTACATTATGTTCTGAAATTACATCTTTCAAAACTTTAATAGGCATAAAATGTTTTTTCCTGGCGCGTTCCATTAAAATATCCACCAAAAAAAAATTATTTGAATCAAATTTTTAGAAAATGTAAATGGTTACACAATATAAATCATTCAAATTTGTTTAATTATGCCATTTTTCTTAATCTTTGTCCGCATTATTCAAATATTATTGCCAATTCAGGAGATAAATTTAAGAAGAATAAGAGAAGCATTAATTTTAAAGTTATTTTGCGGCAGTCGAATTTCGCTTGTAACGGGGTACGAACCTTTGCCATACAAGCAATCATGGCGGTGAGTTCGGAGCGACAAAGAGGTGAGGAGGGGAAACTACAGCAGTTCCATGATTCTGACAAAAAGGACACAGAAACAAACACTAATATTGAAAATCAGAAAGAGTGATTTTGTTTTCAAAGATATTCTAGCATATCTAACAGAACACTTATCTTTAAAATCAACAACTCTACTTCAGACTTTTACCCAAAAGCTGCAGGAGTACCACAAGGATCAGTACTCTTTCAATCATTATTCAATACCCATGAAATACCAATCCACGGTGACTCCATCATTGCATTATACGCGGACGACACAACCCTATTAGCGAACCCTATTAGCACCCTTTTAGTAGCGAAAGATCACATCTAAAACCTCTTGATGAGTACTGGACACAGAATTGGAGAGTTAAAATGAACCCAGACGAAAGTGAGGCAAAAATTGTAACCCCTTGTAGCTAAAGAAATCCAACTGAGCTATCAATACTAGGTACGTAAATACCATGGGCCACCTCACCACTAAAATAAATTGGCATTTTATTTGATAAAAGGTTAACATGGAAACCGCACATCAATGCAGTGGCAAATAAATCAAGAGCAAACATTTCAAAATTATTTCCCATACTCAACCAGTGCTCTACTTTCAAACTCGAATGCCAATTGCTACTATTCAAACCAACCTTCCTACCTCAGCCTAAGGATGCCCAATCTGGGGAGGTGCAGCTCCTAACAATATTAACAAAATTAAAGTAATACAAAATTGATTTCTAACAAATACTTTTAAACCCCCTGGTTCATTACAAATGAACACAAATCGAGAATGAAAAATTACAAAACTAAAAGAAACGATAGCCAAATTAGCCAACAATGTTTACAACAATCTGCATACCTCACCAAGCATCATAATTTTTAACAAGGTAAAATGCAGTCTATCCACGCATGAAGTCAAGATTTCCCAAAGACAGATTCAAACCCCCGTAAACCACTACACCCTCAGCTCCTTAACATGAGCATGTACCTTCCTCTTCTTAATTAACAATCTAATTTAAACAATCATTAAGTCAGAGTTCAAACCGCACTTACCTTATAGATGGCCAATCCAAAAATGTCATTTACTAATCTTATATATTTTTAAAATCCTTGAAGGACTGTAATGTCGAACAAGAAGAAATGAATTTTAAAAAAATGATATCGTAACTGAAATACCAATGCTTCTAGCTCTTCGTCTCTCATTAAGTAAGAATCTTTTTATGTTTCAAACAATATGATACTAAATATCTTGGAATATCCTCATACCCTTCCAAGGATGATCCAATTTGTTTCAAGGCATCAAGGTTAATGTTCACGACGGTCACAAACAGTGAAGAATTTTTTTTTCGATGTTTGGTGTAAGATTCCTCTTCAAACGATCAATAACATTTCATTATCGATCTCTTTTCACGATCTAACCATTACTGATGAAAAAATACGTACTATCTTTCCAATTAAGAGCAATGTTAATTTCTTCAAAAATAAAAAAAAATTGTTCCGATCGAAAATCTCTGCGGCGTATTGTTTACCCTATGGTTAAGTACTGTTTTTTCTACTGAATAAAAAACTAAAAAGTTTAAACTTGACTTGTTTTCAACAACAGAAAAGCAAAAATATATATCTGATTATTGGGAGAGAAATATAGAAATATAACCTGCGTACATTTTCTTGATCTCTAAAATCCCCACTCTGACTCTTTAATCATTCATAGTGGAATGACGAATTCATAGTGGAAGTTCAAACAGAATGTGGTTAATATATGAAAATAGAAATTTTCGCTCTAAGTAATAGAAAACTTAAAATGATACAAGGCGTTGTCATTGCCAACAATACTGATGATGAGAGCTAAGCCATCGAAAGCTGCTATTAATGAAATAAACAGTATTGTTGGCAATTACGCCTTGTCGTTGATTTCTACATAAGAAATTATATATTTCATCGCTAAACCAAATAGAAAACTTGTTTGTATCGGTAAACGAACTACAAATTTAATTTTATAGTATTGCAAACAAAATAGCAACCCATGCCTCCAGCTCTACGACTACACAACTAGCAAAAGGAGAGCTCTACAAAACCTGCACGTAGTCAAGCAGTATTTTTGACCAGAAGCAAAACGACGGGTCATCTCAGATTTGCTCAATGAATCAAGGAAAACTGGAAGTAAAATATGATCGATTTGGTTTAAAAATTTAAAAGAAAATTAATATAAAGTTTAGGTTCACTCTTTCCTAGAAGAAATACTAGACAACAGGTTTTTTGTAATACGTTTATTGTAATATGACAACCTCCGAATGAATCAGGGAAGTTTTGTAGAATTATACAGGGATCCGAATTACGCAGGGAAGTATTTTAGAATGTTACAACGATGATTTGACAAACTTTTATCAAAAAATTAATATGATACCTCAGGAACAAATATCAGAGAATGCATTCTATATGATTTATTTATTTTTTATATTTATTTATTTATGTATTTATTTATGTACTATTTATTTATTGATGTTTACGGGCACGGCAATTGCGGCGTTCATTAGTGACGTATGTGTAGTAAATGTTTTATTCCAATGAATGGCAGTGATTCTTTCCCCACTGACTGGTGAGATCCGACACTGACCTACACGTCGGGCTGCTGGGGATATTTTTCTCCCGGTTTCTCTTCTAGCGGGGCATCGCCGCAGCTAGAATACACTCTAAGCTCCCGACTAGCCTCCTGACTGGTGCGGAAGTATTGGCATGAGAGCAGAGGACAAGGACAAAGAAGGGAATATTGTGCGCGATCTTTGGCCTGTTTGTTAGAGTGCTGCACCGGCATGTACCTGGTATTGATCGAAGAAACCACGGAAAAGTACGGATCAGAGCAGCCGGATGCTAGAATTCTCCTCGACGCAGCGGCTGAATAGCTGTGTGTAACAAGTGTCGAAAATACGTCACCGTCAGGACTGGAACCGTAGGACCTCCCGGTCAGAATCGCTGCAGAGACAGCAGCAAAGTCAAACGCTGCCGGTCTTTTCCATATGAAATACGACGGGGTACCCAAAAATAACCGGAATAGCATTGCCGTGGGCGGAGCTTCTGTAGTACGCATTTCTGCCACTAGGCGTGTGTAGCGCAACTCATTGCCAGTTCAGTGCCACCTATGTGGTTGACCTGGCTGCTTATGCTCGTTTGCAGCGATTGTTTTTGTTAGCGCTGTTTTGTTCCTGTTTCTTTTTTTATGATGGCAAGTTTAAGTGAACAACGTGCAGCTGTGAAATTTTGTTTCCTACTCGAAAAAAATACTGCTGAAACTGTTTTCATGTTGAAAACAGCTTACAAAGATGACGTTGTGGAAAAAATTCAAGTTTACGAGTGGTTTGCTCGTTTTAAAAATGGCGACATGTCTATTGATGACAAACCACGTTCTGGGCGTCCAGTAACTGTCCGAATCGATGAAAATGTTGAAAAAATTCAAGAGCTTGTGCTCACAGACCGTCTACAACCAATTGATCAACTGTCAGAGATTAGTGGGTTATCTTGGTGCTCGGTTCAGCGAATTTTAACAGAAGATTTTGGAATGAAAAAGGTTGCTGCCACGTTTGTTTCTCGAGCTCTGGCTGACAATCAAAAAGAACGTCGAGTTGAAGCATGTCGTGTTTTGAAAGAATAGCTTGGGACTGATCTGGATTTTGTGTCAAAGGTAATTACTGGGGATGAGACATGGTGCTATGATTACGACCCAGAAAAAAAGCAACAGTCAAGCTAATGGAAGGGCAATGGAAGATGTCATTGTCACCCCGTCCAAAAAATGTTATCAAGTCAAATCAAACATCAAAATAATGCTGATTTGCTCTTTTTATGCCAAGGGCGTAGTTCATTCAGAGTTTGTTCCTCCAGGTCAGACTTAATCAAATATTTTATTTCGAAGCTTTAGGAAAATTACGCAACAGTATTCGTCAAAAAAAGACCCATTTGAAGCAGACAGGAGACTGGTTCTTCCACCACGACACTGCCCCAGCACACACAGTCATATCTGTGAGCCAGTTTTTATCTAAAATGGCATGGTTTCGCTGCCCCACGCACCTTACTCGCTAACCCGGCTCCGTGCGACTTTTTCCTATTTCCACGCACGAAAAGAAACATGAAAGGACACCGATTAGACAGCACTGAAGATGGCAAGAAAAAAACGAGGAAAGAGCTGTCAGCCATTCTAAAGATGACTACAAAACATTTTGAACACTGGAAGCACCAGTGGCCCAAATGTATTAGTTGTAATGGAGACTATTGTGAAAGCGATAAGGTTATTTCGTAAAAAAGAAATGAAAATAGCTTTAAAAAGTAATTCCTTTTTTTGGGGTGCCCCATAACGGGTTCTTGTATTTTTACTTCTATAATGCTCCTAGTGCTCTTTAAGCATGCATCATTGTGTGACGTTCTTGAGTTTTCACTTCTAGAATGCTCCTAGAGCTCTTGAAGCATGCATCATTGTCTGACTATTGTTTGGATATATTCCAGGCAATTTCGATATATTAATTGTACAAGAAATCAGTTGATGTAGAAATTTTAGATTACGTTAAGAACGTCCGCTCCATACGCGAGCATAAATTTACAATTTCATTTAACCTAATGGTAAAGAACCCTTGCACACGTGACCCTGCGCAATATGTCAGATGGAGGTGTTCTTTATTGGAGGAGCACATTTATTCATTTCCGTTAGTAAGATCTGTCACCTGCGTAACTCATTTGGGTGTAGCAACAACCACTTATCATAGAGTTTGGGTGTCGAGAATGCGCGTGTCAGCAGGGATGTTTTCAAGTTGTGACAGAAAGTCAACAACAAACCCTTACACATTAATATCATCGTTCATTTCTTCATACTTGATCAAGACTCGTTTAAGTTGTAAAGTAGCCGAAAAGATGAAAGAACGTTCTGTTAAATATACAGTCGACTCCGGTTATAATGAGCTTCTGGGGACTAACAGGTTTGGTTCACTGCATCAGAAGTTCATTACATCCAATGGAACGAAAATTAAATAGGATTTCTCCACAAGGATTGATTTTATTAACAGCAAAATTCATTAACAGCATGAATTGAAAATTTCAGTATCTATATTTGTCCTTAAAAAATCAATTATTTTCAATTGTTTGCTTAGTAAATTTTTCATTAGTAATTTCTCTAGATCCTTCTCCAGAGTTCGTGCTCTCGCCATACTTGATTCTGCATTGTCCTCTGTCTCGTAGTATCGAAATGCGGGCTTGACACCTTCCTATGCCTCTTGCACTGTTGGAACACCGTCCGATTCCCCGAAGGCCCTTCCCTATAACATACGAGATCCACATATTTCTTAGCGACTCATTTCCTATGTTCACTATAGCCGAGGTTCAGGTTCACTGTAACCGAATCTTCTTATGCTTATTTGTAATGTAAGTGAAACGGGACCAGTGGCTTAAGTTCGCTATAACCAAGGGTACACTATATCCGAGCTCACTACAAGCGGAGTCGACTGTAGTAGTTACTCTGTAGGTTAGTAATGGTTGCGGAAAGCCATTCCAGTGGCGTCGAAACAGAGCGCAAGAAGACCAAATGGTGTCGCAACATTCAGAGCAGACGCAGTTGGTCGCCGACGAGCTGCGCGGGCGGTCGCTACGCCCTCGACGAGCGGGACGGAGCGGAGCGGGGAGTGATGGGACGAGGCAGAGCGGGGCCGGGACTCGCAGAGAGGCGTGGAGAGGGACAGTGCGAAGGCGGGTCGGGTCAGGGGGGACGAGTTGGGGTGGAGACAGAGCGGTGTAAGGACGGAGCGGAGAATGGCGGTCGTAGGCGGGGTGGGGCGAGGCACAGCGGTACAGAGACGGCAAAGCGCGGGGCGGGGAGGGGGCTGCGCGGGTGGCACAGGGCGCAGCGGAGGGCGGTGGTCTGTGCTGCTGCCGGTGGCCGGTCCGCGCTGCGAGACTCGTCGGACGGGTCTCGAACTCGGCCCCGCTCGGCGACAAAGCGTGCGCCTCGATAATGGGCGGCGTCCCCCAAGAGCGCAAAAAGCGGCGGACGACGCGGCGGCGGCGGTGGCGGTGGCGGTGGCGGTGGCGGTGGCGGTGGCGGTGGCGGAGGGGGTGGCGGTGGCGGTGGCGGTGGCGGTGGCGGTGGCGGTGGCGGTGGCGGTGGCGGAGGCGACGGCGGAGATGGAGACGGCGGAGACGGCGGACGACGCGGCGGCGGAGACGCAGGCGGTGCCGGACGGAGAGGGGCATGGGTCGTGGGGGCGGCCGAGGCACGGAGGCGACCAGTGGGGTGGCTGCCGACCGGAGACAGTGGTTGAGGATCAACGGCCATTCACTCGACCACAAAAGTCCGGCCCTTTTTATGCTCTCTTGGCTGTCGATAGTTGAGGAATGAAATATATTCATCATTTCATCGGTGTACACATTCCCAATCAGAGTCAGAATAAGGTGCATAACCAATACAGGGTTCTTTTTCAAGGACAACTGATAAATTCAGGTTAAAGTACGCCAATGGATATAATCGGACATCACAGGAAAATATCATTTGCAACAACGATATACCGTATTGTTGCAGCACAACGTATATGACAAAATTTACCATCATGCTAGTTCACACTGTCCAAAAAATCCCATCGGAGATAGAATAAGGAAGGAAAACGCTTCCCAGAATAAGATATGTGATTCAGAGATATATTACTAAGCAAATGGAGAGGTACCAGTAGTAGAAGTAGTGGTGATACACAGTATTTACGTGTTAGTAACGGTAACGTAATATTATAATACAGTCAATTTGGGTCCGTATTAAATCATTTCGGCCATCAATTATGAATTTTATCACCAACAATAGCACTTTAGGTGAGAAAACTAAATATTGTAATGACAATCCATCAACACAAATTCAACAATCCAAAACTGCATTCCTTACAGCGAAAGACATTACCGACCAACAATGAGAAATGGAGAATTAGAATTCTCTGAATTTCAAACTGTCGTTTCCCAGCGTTGTCATTCTCGTATTGCGAGCTGGGAACTTGTGAAAGATGAGTAAAAAAAGCACGGGAACTTGGAATTTGCAATTTCGGAGATAAAACAAATTACTTGATTGATTGACTAGTGATTTCGGGCACATTAACTGCTAGTGACATTATTCCCGTTTGCGTAATGCATGGAATTTTGATCGCGGGAGGTAATAGTGAACTTTCCTCCCTGGATGGTGAGATTCGGAGCCAGCCTATCCGTCGGCTTGCAAGGATTTCCTCAACCATGCATCTCCCGCCAGCGGGGCACCGTCCCAGCCGGGTCAAGCTCCAAGCTCCCTATTGGTCTCCGAACATTTGTGTAGTGTCGTGCAGGAAAGTGTGTGTAAGTAAGTGGTGAGTATAGGACAATGAAGAGAAAGGAAATATCACGCGCGGGCCTTGGCCAATTTGCAAGAGTACTTCTCCGACTTGTGACTGAAATTGATCGGAGAAATCACGGAAAACAACTGATCAGAAATATGCTCTCTTTACAAATGTATTTCACTCTATTCTTGTAGGAATCTTAAAAAGAAAATTTGGAGACCTTTTTGATAAAATTTTGAAAATGTCCCATGGCCTTAATGTAAAGTTCTCCCAAAATTAAAAAGAAATCTTTTGAAATTCGCCAGGTTTAAGCGTGCAGGGAATATTCATTTTTTGCCAAGTCACTACAAATAGTTTAGGCTCTAGTGTTGTTCACACACGACAGACTGACAGACGGATGGAGGTTTTGTCTTAAACCAATGTTTTTCGAAACCAGGGTCCTACATAACCTGAATTCTGACTACTCGATGTCTCAAGGGAAACTATATCCGTATAGGGTTCGTTGAACCAGTGGCAGAACAAAGGGATAAAGTAAGTACAGACACAACGAAACATTTGTTGAGCCGAAGGATCAGGTGTCAGACCCGTCACGCAAGGGTTTCTCCTTGTGTTTTCTAACGTTTTTCAGACTTTTTACTTAGAACAACCACAATTAAATACATCCAAATTTATTCCGGGTTTTCATTCAATGAAATTTGATGTTTCGGAGTCCATTTGGTCCCCTTCATCAGAATTCACCTCGTGGTTGCAGTTTGGTTAACATTTTCTTACCAACCCACATTCTCTTGATCAACCCATACGTAATCATTCGTCGTATTTTCCATTTCGATGGATCACCCTATAATACTTTGTAGAGTGACAGAACAAGTATTACTGCTATCATTTGTTAAGGAAAGAGAGTAGATCTTCGCATAAGCCTTTTCCTCAAGGCCTAAGTTTAGAAATGAATATGAAACATCATCATCACAACACTGTTTATTTCCTTACATGTTTAGTTCATTAACGGAATTGTAATTATTAAAGAACAGTTTATTGAACAAAATTTTTGGAAGTGATATCGTGATTTGGGCACATGAAAAACTTGACATTCATCTAATAATTCCTCTCAATTTGTGCATCAACGTCTGAAAAGTTGAAGATCAGATCTAGAAGATTTGCAAAAGAATGAAGTCAAACGTTTTAAAGATGTTAATTTCCCATCTATCACACTAATTAAACATAACTGATCCTACAAATGATGTCAATTCACACGAAGAAAATTCCTACCTCACCTCATATGCGTGAGACACGGATCACATACACACCACGAAAGAAGTTAGCGCTTATAATGACGAGGCAAGGGAAACCCCCTTCGACGAAGACTTTGTGAACCCGAATGGAAAAACGCGTGGATGCGGGATTTGGATTACGACGAGTGGAAGCATAATGTAAGTGATGACGCTGCAAACGCTGTGCTGACACTTGGATGTTTATGTTTGTTCGCCGGAGTGGAATATCCAGTACGAGCATCCTTCGGTTGGGATTATTTTCTCATCGTAACGAGGCCGGCCGGCGAGGGCCGCGACGGCAAACGGACTGCCGCTGATCTGTTATTTATTTGTTTGCGGCCTAGTCACGAGTTCGTACATCCTTTCAGAGAGCGCTGCGGGATCACTAACAGCCGGCAGTCAGTGCACATATCGGAGATGGGAGATTCTAGTGTGGAGAATCTCGCGAGGGCTGGTGTGTACGTTGGTATTTACGGTGTAGTAATAGATATTCAATGTAAATCGTTAAGCTGAAGTGTTAGTTTTAACCAGGGTGGTGTTAGTTCTGATGTATCGCGCGGCAGGGAGATATATTTACTTTTATTAATAAGCATGACGAGGGAATTAGCGGCACTAAATCTTCTGGCCGGCATAACAGTACGAAGGCAAGATGTTTGGTTTCGGGTTATTTTGCCGAATATTTCTGAGAAATTAGGATTGCATTTGGTAAAACGCTTAGCAGCGCACAACGCCGTTGGAAATGAAAACCGCTTCCACGTGAAGTTTTCTCTCAAAAAATAAATATTGTCAATGATTTACTGCAGTTTATAAAGCAAATTCATCTCTTCCAAGTAGTAAACTTTCAAGTTCTGAAAAATGAACAATATTTTCGGAATATTTTTAGTCAAATTTCTCTTTAATGAAACATTTGATAACTCGTTCAACAGATGAATAGGGAGAACAGTGCTATCACAGAATCTTTGTGTTTATTTACAAATAATTATTGCTCGCAGGTCATTGCTTTTCTGCCTAGTGACTGCTAGTCAAACATGAAGATATTCGTCACGAACTTGGAAAATACTCAGAAAATAAAGAAAAATACCTCGACAGCACATACCTATTTATTCGTTTGGGGGAGCAATCTTTCCAACAACATACCTAATGTTCATCGAACAGACTTTTAAAATAACATGTATTAAACAAATACTAAATATTATTTTATATAAATCAAGAATGCAAACGAAGGAAATATTTAATTTCCATTTCTTTGGTGAAATTGTAAATTGTTTTCTTTCCTTCAAATTATTCTCACTTTACGATCCAAATATACTTGGTGAGGAGTTTCTGCAAGAACCTCTACGTGGTGTATGTCTCACCCATGGGCACGAGAACGCAAAAATGCATGAAGTGCTGGTTGGACACAGGCGCGGCGTGCTGTAGCGATAGGTCGATATGAGATCGTATCGTCCATCTCCACGCGCTACACTGCACCTACACGCGCAGCGCCGTCCAGCCGTAAAGATCCCCGCTCGGGTCCCCCGCCGCGCCGCGCCGCGCCGCCCCGCGCCGCGCCGGCCGCCCGCGCTGGGGCGTGGCCCAGACGCACGCCCACGCCTTCCGGCCGCGACGCTGACTGATCGATTAGGGATGCCGCGCGGTCAACTGCTGAGGGCATTCGTTTCGCAAGCGTAGTGTATGATTGATTGATTGATCTCTTCGTGTTTCCGGCTGCGTCAACTGCTTTGGTCATTAGTCCCGTTAGTGTAGTGCATGTTTTTTTTCTCAGGAGATAGCTGTGATCTTCCCCCGCTGGATGGCGAGATCCGGCGCCGACCTACTGTCGACTAGTCAGGTTTCCCCCTAACCAGGACTCACCCACCAGCGGGGCACCGCACCAGCCGGGACAAGCTCTAAGCTCCCGACCGGTCTCCCGGAATATGTGGAAGTGTAGTGCATGTTAGTGTAAGTGTGTGTGTGTATAAGGGGAGAGGATAGGACAAGGAAGATGAAGGAAAGATCGCGCGCGGTCCGTGGCCCGTTTGGTAGGGTACTGCTCCGGCATTCGCCTGGTGTTGATCGGAGAAACCACGGAAAACTACCGATCAGAGCAGCCAGCCTCTAGAATTCTCATCCCGACAGCGACTGAATTCGACCTAGCTGAAAAGCTAGGTTGATGCACTGAGCTACCGCTCCCGGTCGCAGTGTATGTTTATCGCGGGATGTGAATCTGTGCAGGAGGCAGAATGAGCGGCAGAGTGGTGTAGGTGCTACTGGTGACGATGCAGTGGAGATGCAGGTGGCATATAAGACGGTAGCAAAGTGGAAATTTGGTTGATTGATTAATAATTCCCGGAGCGTCAATTGTTAAGGTGATTAGTCACGTAAGTGTGGTGAATGCTTTTATCGCGGGAAGTTGCACTGTTCTTCCCACCGCTGGATGTCGAGAACCGGCGCCGACCTACGCCGGCTTCCTAGGATTTTCCCACTTAGGTATCTCCCACCAGCGAGGTACTAGACGAATTGAGGTCTAACCTCCCATCATGTGTGGTAGTGTAGTGCATGTAAGTGTAAATGTGTGTAAGTAAGGGGTGAGGATAGGACAAAAAAGAGAAAGGAAAGATCGCGCGTGGTTCGTGACCCGTTTGTTAGGGTACTGCTCCGGCATTTGCCTGATGGTGATCGGAGAAACCACGACGAACTATCGATCAGAGAAGCCGGCCTCTGGAATTCTCCTCCAGACAGCGGCTGAATTCGATCTAGCAGTCCAGCTAGTGTCGTGAATCGTGTCATCGTCGGGACTCGAACCCTAGGACCTCTCGGTCAGAGGCACTGTATCATTATCTGAACCACCTAAACCGCTACGGCCGCGTCGTCACTTTGCACCTCAGAAATCGTACGATACTACGTGTGTTAATTACCAAAGGTTATCAGAGATCATCGTTACCAAAGTTCTGCCGTATCCAGCCATTACCTCCTTCGTAAATTATTTGACCGCTTGCCTGGGAGGCGTACGATTCCAGATCCGCGAAAAGGAGAGGGATTTTCATCAGGTTAATGTGGCGTGTGTAGTTTGGCATGCCACGTATCATAATTAGTTCTTGTAATGAAACGAATATCCTACAAATTTAGAGAGTTCTTACTTAAAGTTTGGTATTTATTAAAAAAAATATTTAATCACTAGTATGTATCCAAAGAATTACAGATAGTAATGTATCCAAAGAAATTAAACCAATGCTTTTGAAGCGTGAAATTCACGCGTTCTGACGTTCACATGCACTTCTTAAACGGATCTGCGGTTTCTTACCTTCCCTTGATAGATCCGTAGTTTTATTTCTTATTTTCCACAGATTTGTTTCCAACAATTTACACATTTGTCAGATCAGTCCATTCTCTCAATTGGAACGAAAGGCGTTGAATCGGTCTAGTACTGACATAAACGTGGGTTACATTCAAATACTTACAATTGGAAAACGTAATTTTAATGACAAGAGACATGTAGCATAACTAAATAACATGTCGTTTGGATATGTAACTTGCCCAAAACCTTGTTATATAAGTTCATAATGAGTCCAAGAAAACACTTTTATAATTGGTTTATACCAGAACTTCTTAAAAAGAAGACACATTTCTTAAGACATCATTATAAATTATTTCCAGATATCTGCACGTTCAGAAGTACGAGTGCATTTAAAAGTTATGACAGGAGTTGAACTGTAATCTTCGATTTCCATGACACGCAAAAACAAACCTGCCGTACTTGATTCATCCACCGCTCACTCGAGTTGTGACATTGGCTCCTCCAAACTCGGATTATAATGGTCACGGCGTATTTCTAGAAGAATGTCGCAGTGATATCCTGGAGACGAAAAACAACAGCGACATATCAAAGAGAATGTAATTCCACTGGATTGCAGTTCAATCTATTATAATGCCCACAATAGCCGCTGTTGGGATCTGCGTGACTGATCTTTTGTTCCGTTGACGTGAATAAAATTTAATAAGTATGGTATAGTGTAACAAATTGATAAAATACAAATTGATAAAATTTAGAATCCGTGTATATAAATAATAATGCTGTTAATGTTGTTTCCTCAATTTTTTGACTAACAGAATATGTAGATATATCAAATCAATGTTAGATACTAATGAGAGATGTCTAATGTGTATGAATCTGCAATTTTAATGCACCAGAGATATTGATGAAATCCTTCATTCTATTTGGACGGCGACAATTAAATCTAATAATGCTACAAAATGGAAGAGACATTCTCGAAGCAATTACTTTCTTAAATTGTTTAGTCTGAGTGAGCTTTTCGACTTTTTCCCGCCCTCTTCTCTCATGCAACCTAGCGCAACCTGTTTTTTTCTTTTCACATTTTCCCTCAAATTTTCACTTTTCTAAATTGAAGAACGACTTTAAGAATATTTGTAGAAGAGTGAAACCGGTATATATGTAAATTTACGATAACATGTTTGGAGCTGTTTTAGAAAAAGTTTGGTTTAAGTGTTTCTGAAAATGCGATATTTTGATTTCATTTTCCCAAAAAACGTTTTGAGTTTTCGAGAAACTACCTGAGCAAAATCATTTTAAGAACTTGAACTCAAAAATGCATCAATCTCTAGAGAACGTCCGTCTAGGAAACCAAATGTAATGTAATTTTGGTAAACAAACACCGCTTGCTGCCTTTTTCAGAGTTCAACACAGAGTCAAAGAGCAAAAAAGAGATTCCGGAGCTCAAGAAAATCTTCACAAAATGTACTTCTCCCTCGTAGTACACACCGTTGTTAACTGTTTGTGCATTTAAATAAATAAATAAAATAGAATAAATCAAAGAACTATCAGAACACGTGGTAATGATTCACGAGTACAGACACTTCTGAACAGAGAGATCTCCGTGAAGAGAGACTGTCGCACTAAATGCTCGGTTACCTCCTTTAATCGATTTACTCAGCGCCTCCTCGTCTGCCAATCGGCTGTACGTTGTTTACTTTATGACGAGCGGCGGCAAGGAAGGGCGCCGCCCCAGATGTCCCCAGAGGGCCGGGCGTGCGCGGGGGCGGTGAAGGGCGTGCCGCCTATAATTAGCGTTGGGCTGAGAAGGGCGGGGCCCGAAAGGCCGCGCAGATGGCCGCGCTACAGCGTCGGAGCAGCAAGTTGTTGCGAGGACAGTGGGGATCTTGCCTTACACAGGACATAGTCTAAACTCGTGGATGGTTAAGTGAATGGGACCGAGAATTTTCTTTTCTGATGCGACATCGCCAACCGCCAATCAACATCCGTTTCCAAACTTCGATGGAGAAAATGAAAATATCGATGTTGATAATACATATCCCTCAAAATCAATGTTTTTAAACATGGCTTTTTTAAAATTTGCTTTAATTATCTCCAAATTTAATAATCGGGCGTAATTTGATGGGGCGAATAATAATTTGATACTGACCCAGTTAATGATTCATAATTGAAAAATTCAGTCACAAAACATTAAAAGCATCAGAAGAATTAACGAAACTTTAATTATCTGACTGGGAAAACAAAAATAATTAAACACTTATCGACTAAAACTTGCCTGACTTATTTTTCACTCTTGGTCACACTGGTCAGAAAGAAAGTTTTTTTTATAAAAATATCAATGTTTTGAAAACATGGGTCACCGATGTCGCATACCTAATCCTATATACTATTTGAGTAACTCCTATATACTATTTGAGTGTGCAGATGAGCGAATGTGTAGTTTCCGTCACTCACGGCTAGACCACTTCCAGTGCACCAATCGAAACATACGAGGTGTCTGTCATTCGACGCACCTCCCTCTCCTGATGCGGAACTGATATTTTGTTTTTTGATCCGGCCAGAAGATTTAAAGAAATTTCCAAAAATGTTTCTTTGCGTGTTTTGGCGCTGCGATTTTAATGAGTAAGCCGGGAATTAAACCAACGCCACCTAAATAGATTTGTGTAGGTGGCGTTGATTAAACTCCAGTACCCAAAGGCATTTTTCGTTCAATACGCCATAATTTTCTTTCAAGATGTTGGCAACACTGTTGTTGACACTTTTAAGTGAACATGTGAAGTTAATTTGAACAAATAAGTGTTTCGCGCGGCGAATTAAGACTTATTATCATATTTTTTAAAATAAATTTGCAAAACCTATAAACAGTATTGTCTTGGAACTTACTAAATTTGAAAAATTTTAAGAATGAATAAACGTTCGGTTTCTCATATTTACCCCAGAACTTATTGTTATTAAACATAACTAACACCTTATTCACATAAGTATACAAAATAGTCGACTTTTAAAGTTTATCTAGATAAGCATACGAAACGATAAACAGAGCAATTGCAGAAGTAGAAGTAAACACGAATTAGGCTGAGTTTAAAACTCCATAATCTCTTTAAAAACTAGAGGAGAAAATATGGAAGTATTAAGCAAATTCGGGCGAGAATAAATTTAGTTGTAGAAGACGTGTTGCGACAGAATTTTCGGAACTAATTGAGAAAGATCTTATATTAGGATTAGAGAACAACCCAGAAGAACAGCTTACAGATGATCTTTGTGCATTATTGTGCATATTAGCAAAAATCGTAAAAGAATGTACTAAACTAGCTGTACTAAACTCTATTCGCATCATCAACGCCTTCCACGTATTTTTTTGGCGATTATAATTTTGAAATTGCAATATTACCAGTTCATATGGATGTAACAAACAACGCCATTAGGTGTTGGGAATTTTTGAAGGGGAGTATAACATTATTAGCTACTACGTTTCTTTGTAATGTACTACAATGTCAGGTTCTGTAAGAACATATTTGTACAAAGCTACGCATGAAAGAAATGAAAAATGAAATACATTTTCAACACATGAAAATACTTTTAAAACAGTTTACGCGTCGGCGACGCCACATTCAACTAGTTATAAGTAGTTTTCATTATAAGGGCGTGCATATTAATGTTATTATAACCAATCACTTTTCTACGTTATAGGATGTTCTTCGTACAGTGTATTCTTCTGCGATATTCCAAACTGTCTTCTGTTTCCTTGTACGTGAATAATTCCCTGGTCCCGATTTTCACGCTTTAAGTTTTACGATCGCCCCAGATCGCAATGTGTACGCCCAACTCACAATGTGAAACTGCTTTGTATCAAATACTGGTATATTATGTTTCGTTTACAATGCTGATTTCTCATATATCCAGAAGAGTACAATACTGTTCGAAACCTAAGTTCCGCAGTTCAGATGGCCAATATTCGTTACCAGATAGCCACAAGTCGAGTAGAAAGTACACAATTCTACCGAGTCACCACGACCGTCATTAAATCTCCTCACACTAACCGGCTTAGGTGGCACAGGATATAAATTCATGCCACTACAGAGTCTCTGACCGGGAGGTCCTAGGGTTCTACTCCGGACGGTGGCAAGATTTTCGGCACTAATTGGGTAGCCAGGTCGAAATTAATCGCTGTCTGGAGGAGAATTCTAGAGGTAGGCGGCTCTCTGATCGGTAGTTTTCCATGGTTTCTCCAATCAACACCTGACGAATGCCGGAATAGTACTCTAACAAACGGGCCGCTTTCCTTCCTCTTCCTTGTCCTATTCTCACCCCTTACACACACACACACACACACACACACACACACACACACACACACACACACACACCACACATGTCGGGAGCTTAGAGCTTGATCCGGCTGGGGCGGTACTCCGCTGATGGGAGGTACCTGGTTGAGAAAACCCCCGCAAACCGGCGGGTAAGTCGGCGCCGGATCTCGCCATCCAGCGAGGAAAGATCACCGCCACCTCCCGCGATAAAAAAACATGTAATGCACTTATGGGATTAATCACCTTAGCAGTTGACGCGTCCGGAATCACTAATCTATCAATCGAATCACTACAACTCATTAATCTCCACCAACATTCGCCGATCGACATTCTTGCCTTCAGTAGCTGTTATTTTTGATAAATTATTTTTAGTAGACTTAATTTATAGTGAACTAGAGGTAACCAGTAAAAATGTCGGGCCGAAATCAAACTTCCTTGTTAATAATTGGTTAAAATCATGAGTCGAACACAATTTTCCTTAATTCTGAATCTGAGGTTTGGTTGGTACAGCGGTGAAATGTCGTTGGCATTTAAAATGAAATAATGCAAGGCGTTGTCATTGAATTAAACAATATTGTTGGCAACGACAACGCCTTGAATTATTGCATCTGAGGATTTTCTATTTCAAACTTTTTTTATTATCTGTAATAGAATTGCGGCCCTGAAGGGAACCGCGAAGCGATTTTAAAGAGATCTCGATTTCTCTCTGCGATTTCTTTCTAAGATGAAATTTGGTCTTGTTCGGACATATCAATGAGTTCAGAGTTTTAGAAGGTGGTTGAAAAGCGCTCTTTCGTTTTTCTTTATCGTTTTGCAGACAACCATCTCGTTGATGAACTTCCCGTCCATCAACGAGAGCCTGGCGTCACCTTCTTCGCTTCCTGCGTCTTGCGGGCGTGGGCGGGCGTGGGCGGGCGTGGGCGGGCGTGGGCGGGCGTGGGCGGGCGTGGGCGGGCGTGGGCGGGCGTGGGCGGGCGTGGGCGGGCGTGGGCGGGCGTGGGCGGGCGTGGGCGGGCGTGGGCGGGCGGGGGCGGGCGTGGGCGGGCGTGGGCGGGCGTGGGCGGGCGTGGGCGGGCGTGGGCGGGCGTGGGCGGGCGTGGGCGGGCGTGGGCGGGCGTGGGCGGGCGTGGGCGGGCGTGGGCGGGCGTGGGCGGGCGTGGGCGGGCGTGGGCGGGCAGCGGCGCTGGCCTTGCGGCCCAAAGAGCTCGACGCCGCGGCGGCGCACGTGAATGGAACCTCCACGGGGCTCCCACCCCCCGCGCACACAGTGGAGCGGCATTCGCCTCACAGCGCTCCAACGGCGACTGGAGTCTTTTTTCAAGGGCTACTATTTTTTCAAGGGCATTGATGACATCAGTAGAGCCCGGGAATCGTCATCAGTAGAGACCGGTTCAAGCATTTATTTTTACTAAAAGAGGCATACAAAAAGGCATTTATTCTGGCTAAAGTAGGGGTAAAACACAGGAAACATTGAAACATCAAAATTTAAAAGTAATGACTGTAAAAAATTAATAATTAAATTGATTTGCATTTTTATTCTAACTCTAAAATTTACATTAGCACTTACGTGGAAGGACTTGACTTTCTCTTTGTAATCTTGATTGCACATGACCATCTAGTATGACGATTTCGAATTTATTTTACTCGCGACGCTGTCTCTACGAAATGCTTTTGTAGACTTCCTTTTGAATCTTGAAATGGTATCAGTGAAAACGATTTCTAGATTTCGTTCTTCGCGCTTGTGTCATTGTCAGAAGGAGAGAACAAGAAGGAAATGAGAAGGATCTATCACTTACAGACAGCTTTGTCCTCAAAAGGGATCCGAGGACACACAAACAGGATGAGATTTCTCGTGAGGGAACAAGTCTTCAGCATCAATGAAAAATATCAAAAATCGTCTCTGATATCTTTTGATTCTTAACACAACCCGACACTGAACCCTCCGTGTTCACAGAAAGGCAATACAAGACCATTCCTTCATGTTGCCCAGGCTTGCAGGCATATTTTAAGCTGGATAGTGATCGGTGCCAGGAGGGAAAGAAAAGGAGGGGATGACGAAAAAGGCAGAAAAATGCTCAAATAAGGCAAATAAGACAAAATGCCAAAAATAGGCATTAGACGCTCGAAAATGCCGAAGGCAAAAGGCAAAATGAAGATCAAGTAAAACAACTCCTGAAGTACAATTAAGTGATTCTTATTGTTAAAAGTCATAAAATCGTAACAATAATAAAATGAGATTTTCCAAACTTCCTCGCTCTAGTCATCAGTTTCAATGTTAAGCGTCAGGATATCTTATTTATTTTATTGTATGTATTTTGCATTTTGCGTCGATTGTCCGAGATTGCCAGCTAGCTAACAACAGGGGTGGGGATTAAAAAAGCCCCAGGCACAGTTTAATCCCCATCCCTGGGGGTAAGATAGAGTCATATGGCGAACATGACGTATTCCCTTCACCGTAACTAGCAAACTCCGCTAGCATGAGCATTTCTTGGGTGGCACAAACCTTAGGTGACACATTGACAGCAACCTAGTCTTTTGTGAGACGTCCCCGGGTTAGATTCCCTGACGGGGCAACAAAAATTTAGCTTCCTAATACAAATTGTCTCAGTTTATATAGCTGGGTGGCGAAAGAAATACCAAGGCAGGTGAAATATATTAGATACGGTGAAGGGAATACGTCATGTTCGCTGCATGTATCCTTTACCCTCACCTGTGGGTAATAAATAAACCTGGGGCTCAGGCCGGGAACATCGTTAGCTGCCAAAAGTGGAACTAACCCGGCTCCAAATGCCAAATACATACAATCATTAATCATAACTGTAATAAATTAGTGGGGCTAAAACAGCACATATTTTCTCACCTCTTACCTACGGTTATGTAATAATATTGAATCGCATATAAATTTTAAAAAAAAGTTTATAGCGAGTTATTTTAATTATTTAAACATTATGCCCTTTATTTATTGTATTTAGAGATTTTTCTCTTCATAAAATCTGTTCCGGTAAGATAGATTTAAAGAAGATTAAAAGAAGTAAGGTCATGTACAATTTTTTGAAAGGTTTTTTTTGATTTACAATTTTTTGAAAGGCAATTTTTAATTTTTAATAAACAATTTTTTTCTAAAAAACGGCTCCATCGTTTTTGATGAAATTTTGTTGCTCGATAGGTTGGAGGGTGTTTAAGAAAATGGTGCAGGTCTCTTGTTGGTTAAAAACCCTAATTTTTAGAAAATTGAAAAAAAAATCAAAATGTGATCGATGTTTTACTACAACACAGTTATGAAGATAGACAGTCAGGCACACACACACACACACACACACACACACACAAACAAACACAGACGGACGGACGTTTTGATGATAACACGTTTTCACTATCAGGGGACCCCAAAAACGTGTATTTCCGTTGACATCTCGAAATCGATTTTCCGCAGTATTACATAACTCCCTATACTACGTATACAACTTTGTATATACGTACGTATACGAGAAAGTAAAATTGTCAAATTTGTGTTGATATTTGCTTGAAAATATTTAGTTTTCGCACCAAACGGTCAACCATTTGTATTGAGCAGACCCCGGAACTTCATGCACTAAGAACATTAATATTATGCATGCAACCATGCACTTGAAATAGTTAATATATGCGCTTAAAACGCAGGAAACATTTATTTATGTAAATCTTCATTTTACACAGTAGTACAATACGCGTATAATGAAAATATATTTTCAAACATTATAATTAACCAAACATCATTAAGCACGAGAACCAATATCATTGTTACAAGATGCCGTATTTTAGCTAAGATATATAGGCATTGCCTAATTTATTTTTCCTTTGAAAGAGAAATACAGGAAAATATCACACTTTGTTCCAGTTCTAAACAAAAGCCTGGCGTATATGCCTTTAACTACGCCAAGTAAAAAAAAAAATGCAGAAACTGAAAAAAAACAACACAAATATGCAATTATGCAAAATAAAAATCAGCTACTTTTGTTTATTTTTGATGATAGGTAAAGTTATATACATTTCCTGTCTATATGCGCGATCAGTAAAAGTATGAAATTGCATGGAGTTCCGCATCTTGTAATGAGTTTTACAAAAATTTACGACTGAGATATGTTAATTCGGAGAGAAATTGTGGTATAAATAGTAGTAGATAACCATTACTAAATGCGAAAAAGTAGTGCTGTTTTAGCACCACTAGTTGCTTTCAAATTAGGTTCTGAATGAAACATTTAAAGCAATAAATGTTCCAAATTAATAACTTCGATTTTACACTTCTCGCAAAGAACAAGGCACGTACTTCCTCACAATATATGTAACACTTATGTATGCCTTTACAATGCAACATAACATTGGTATAAATGTTCGAAAAAATATTCTACGATTTGTAATGTTAAGTTGATGTTATGTTAAGTTGTATTAAATTAAACAATGAGACAGGATTCTCAAAATATTCAACTGCGTCCAAGCATATCTGAAATTGCGTTCACGAAGAGCAGGAAATTCGAAGCGGGCGATTACGTTTGAGAAATTACATAAAAATAATATTTAATTAAATTAATTACATAATATTTTCGAAAAACTGAACACGACTAAACTTGAAGATTTGTTTTCGATTAACACATGTCATTGAGAAAAAATTGGAACTTCACAATTGTAGTTGTAGGAAGTGGCCGAAAAAAAATTGAAGTTCTGCAATTTTCGAAAATCAGGGTTTTCAATTAACATGAGGCCTTCACCATTTTATTAAACGTCCTTCACACTACTACAAAATTTAATCAAAAACGTTGGAGACATTTTTTTAAAATTTTGAAAACGGGTTTGATGTAAAGTAAACTCCAAAATTAAAATATCTGTTTCAAATTCAAGGGGCCGCAACATCAGTCAGATCGATTTTGGATATCAATTTTGGATAAAATCGACCGAGCACGGTTCAGCCGCTGGTTATGTCCACAAACAAACAGATGACGGACGCAAGGACGTTTTACCTTCAATCGATTTTTCAGTATCATGGTCCCACAAAATATGGATTCTGGCTAAACTACGTGTTAGAAATTTTTTTCTAAATTTAGGAACTCGATTTATCCACTTTTTCGTTACTAGAATCCAGCAATAAGAGTTATTTTGCCGAAAATTCGCCGCTTGTTCTGGCAGCATTACATAACCTTCTCTTGTTAAGAAGTGCCTTCTTAAAGGCGTGAAAGTAAAAAATTAATGGACATTTTTACTTATTTTTGAACGATGCAAAATATAAATTTTGTTCAAGGATTATTTGGGCCTTCTTTTCAGGAGCGGTCAGAGGTTCGTGCTTACTCGGCTTATATAATCATCTAGACCTAACTTGAATAATCTAGTCGTTCTTGATCTACGGGGGTTATATTCTGAGCTTTGCTGGGTATCAAGCAATTCTACGTGATAATTTAGGCGATAAGAGATTTGAATAGTTATATGCTTTCTTTTGGCTTTCCAGGAACAATCAGGAGGAGCAGATCAACATGCCTTCAGTGGATTTCAGACCTACCAAACCTAGCACAGAGCAGTTGTCACTATTGACATTGCCCTCTGTGCTATTTTGTAACTCCATTGTTGTTTACAATTTTAAAATGCCTTTCCAGAGGTTCCAAATAATCGCAGCACATGTTCGCAACAATTTTCATTCAAGTAGTGGTCATCTTCGATTTTATTTTAGAGGAGAATTTATGTAGGAGCTGATAGAACTTTAAGTTGGTATCGAAAATCCTGAAAACCCACACTGTCGGGAAATGTCCGTTTAGCAGGATGTTTTAAAACTTCGGTAACAGTAATACTATGAATATATATATTAAAAAAATAAACATTGATAATTCCAAGCCTTCTGAGATTGCGACTCTTTGTGTTTTGGTTTCGTGACACTGTGGTTGCGGCCGCGAGGGGAGCAGGAGCGGGGACGGTGTCGAAGGTGGGGGTGGGGGTGGGGGCGGGGGCGGGGGAGGGAACGGGGATGGGGACGGGGACGGGCGAAGGGGGGTCTCAAGGAAGACACTGCCCGCCGCCGCTGGAGCGATGGGGACTTCAGCCACTCATAAGAGCTTCAAAGGCTTTTTCTGCTGCTGCCTTTTCCTTTTCATTCGTCCCCTTTATGCTCTCTTCGGATTATGTTTCCCTTCTTCTTTGGATATTTATTACCTGACATCTTTTTCATTCCCACTTCGCTTCTTATATTTACTCTCCCCAATTTTTACTTCTTTATCCTTCTACTTTTCGCTCTCTTTTGTGATTCATTTTTCTCCCTTCCTTCCATGCGTTTTCTATTTTTTGTCTTACGTCCACTATTTAGTTTTGCTCTTTACTTGCTGTCCCGGTAACTTCGTTTTCTTCTTCTTTTTCCTTACTTTTCTTTTCTTCGTTTATTTATTTTTTCATTTCCATATTCTTCTCCTGCCTTCCTTAACAGGCAGCTTAGTTCCATGTAATATTGATCTAAAAATAGAGAAAAACATGTTTTTGGAGTTACAGATCAGATATCGCAGATGAGATCTCTACCTTTTCTAAAGTAAAAGTTGCATAAGGCTGGAAAACTGTGACTAAAATTCATCAAGGGCTATCGTTTGTGGTATTTCACTCGCTTTGTTTACAGTCGCTCCATACCCTATTAGGATCACGATTTTACCAACAGTTGAAATATAATTCAAGTTTTCTCGTGATTGGAAAGACAATTCAAAGTGGAGTGAAATGAAACTTGATATTTGAATCAGAATACTCAACCCGAAAAAAAAATATTTTTCACATCCACATAAATATCCATTTAAATATTAAACTCCAAACCTTGAGATAAGACTTCAGCAAAAAATATTGCCATGTACAATAATTATCTCAACGGCGATTTCGTTAGTTTGAAAAATGTCTTATTGTTTACGCATCAACTGATGTTACTGCAGCGCCTCTAACCGGGAGGTCCTTGGTTCGAGTCCTGACGGCGGCAGGATTTTCGACACTAGCTTTTCAGCTAGGTCGAATTCAGCTGCTGTCTGGAGGAGAGTTCTAGTGGCCGGCTGCTCTGATCGGTAGTCTTCCGTGGTTTTTCCGATCAACACCAGGCGAATGCCGGAGCAGTACCCTACCAAACGGGCCACGGACCGCGCGCGATCTTTCCTTCCTCTTCCTTGTCCTATCCTCTCCCCTTACACACACGCTTACACTAACACGCACTACATTACCACATATTCCGGGAGACCGGTCGGGAGTTTAGAGCTTGTCCCGGCTGGGGCGGTGCCCCGTTGGTGGGAGAGTCCTGGTTAGGGGGAAACCCCACTAGCCGACGGTAGGTCGGCGCCGGATCTCGCCATCCAGCGGGGGAAGATCACCGCCATCTCCTGATAAAAACATGCACTACACTAACGGGACTAATGACCGATGCAGTTGACGCGCCCGGAAACACGAAAAATCAATCAATCAATCAATCTTATTGGTTACTCGGTAAGACATTGTTAGCATACGGCGCTGAACTACTGACGAATGTGTTCCTTAAACATTGGAGAGGTTTTTGCGGTGCGAAACGTTAAGTAACCACTTCAACAACAGCGTGTGAAGACTAAAAGCTTCTTCACGTTTTGTTCTACACGGATGTGGTTCCGACCAGAGGTGGCAGAGTGAGCGATAAATTCCCATAATCCTCTTGATTGGCATTTGTTCGATTGCACCTATCCATCAACCACTGACCTGTATGTTAATTATTTTAATACATAATTATTATATTAATAAATAAATATAACTAATATCTCATGTTTAGATAATTATAATAGAGGAAAGTACCCTAACCCGGGCCCCCATTTTCTTTTCGAGTGTTTTTAAATCCAATTTTCGGCACAATTAATTCAAAACATATGAAATGCATACCTTACTTAGTTATACAAATGTTATATTCTTCTCAAAATTATTGTCCAAGTAGTTTAAGAACAAAATAATGTTTTCGTAAACATCATATTTTGTGGGTATTTATAGAAGGTTTACTAATGTGACCCCCCCCCCGCAAACGGTTAAAGAAATGGGAAAAAATAAATGAAATAACTGCAAACAAATTGAAAAATATAATTTTACAAAAATACAATTTTAACATTTTATACATAGGAAATTGTCTTATATGACTTGCACATATTCTAGTGCGTCACAAATCACATATATAAGCATCTTTTTCCGCGTCCGTACATTCTACACGAGTCCAAGCTTTCTCCTAAGGCCCTCTAAAAATGTCCACTGCAAAACAAGCACACTGCATCTTCTTTCCCTGGGAGGGAAAATATGCCAGGCAGAACATTCAGTTCGAAAGTGCTAGAGGACATGTTCGATTCCTCGCAGGAGGTGGAATCTTCCTTTTACTGTTAGTTTAACATCAGAATTCTCTTAAATTTCTCTATTTTAGACTTCTCTGGGATTAAATTTGTAAATTCTCTCTTGACTTCTTTCTTGTTCCTGTCCGTTCGAACTGATAGGTTTCAGAGTAAGCTCTTGCTTTTTATTAATTTACTAACGTATAAGAAGTGCCAAAAACCTTAACTGTTTTTACTTTACAAGACGAAAAATTGGGGGTCCACGTTAGGAAACTTTGGGGGGTTCAGGTTAGACACCAGCGTGTTTATATTCCAAACATCAATGACAATTTTACAATGCAAATAAAATAAATTATATTACCATACATCAAGTCCTTTCAATGTCCCCTTCAAAATAATGTAATAAAAAATCGAAATCGGGCAATTGAGAACAAGCACTTGAAAAAAGTTTGCTTTTCACTGTTCCTATTAATGGCAGGCTGTTCGGCAACAAGTAAAGATGAGAACACTACGACTTGACTGGGCTGCGGTCTTCCAAAGAACTACAATTTTAGTATGTATCCAAGATGCAACAGCACTCTCCACAGCAGCAAATCATTGTGCTCGCGTGAGGAAACAGGCCCGGGTTTGGATACTTTCCTCTTCAGACTTAAGGCCACCAACTTCATGTTTCATCATGGGAATATATATTTTGATTTATTTGTAGTGACTCTTGCCGTAAGTCAGCTCTTACGGTGTCATCCAATCTGGAGCTTTAACGTGACTACGTCAACAGCTGAGTAGTCGTCAAGTGCCATTAAAAATAATTCGAAGTATATAGTGAACAGCACACACAGTTGGGAACAAATTCCATTTAGCGTGATGCAGTGATCGGTTATAATTCGATAAGTCGCTCGCTAAATCCAGAGGAAGAGCAGACCTCTTAAGGTGGCTCCACATTCGTTATTCGGCGAACACCGAGTAACCGCTCGCCGAATCCCGAGTAGTGTGGATGAGTTGCTTGTTATTTGCCGAGTGACGAACATTCAGAACTCGCCCTTCCCACCGTCGGTCAGCGTCTCGGTCTTTAGGGCACATCGAAAGGAGCGAACATTCGCCGAACACAGCAGCTGTTCGGGATTAGGCGAACGGCAGCTCTCTGCTCGGCGAATGCCGAATGTGTGGAGACGTCTTTAGAGTTCGAGTTAGCGTTTGCGCATACGGTGCTCCACATTACGCAAAAACTCTCAAGGTTCCGTCGGAAAAGCGATGGTAGTGAAAAGGAATATAGTATATACTAGGCTTGTTCGTATTCCAGGTGGACACCTAATGTATTCGAAACATATTGATGCCCTACTGCTCCCTGCTGCGCCCTCTTCATAACCGACCATTCTGAGTACAGGGGACTTCAGTACCGTTATGACCTACGCCCTACATGGCTCAGACAGACGACTCCTGGTGTGAAGCCAGAGGTCCAGAGCTCCTACTGTTATGTCAACACATACTCCGGTCATAAAGGTTGAAATATGTTCTGTCGTTAAGAAGGCCCATAGCTCTGGGAAAGAGAAGTATGGTGAGCTCAAATTGTCAAATGCATGTGATGTAGTGAATGTTAATCAATGAAACATATATACTCTTCGTACTTAGCAAAATGAGTAGTAATTTCGAATATAGGAAAAAGTCCAAGAAGTACAAAAGTATGCTCTTCGACAACAATAGTTGGCATGCTCTGAAACAATCAATCAATCATATACTCAGTATACTGAGTATATTAAACGATATCGTTTGTATGTGATAGTGTAAATGAAACTCTTAGAACGTTAATTTAAAATACGGTTTCTTCGAAATCAGTTAGTACGCTAAATCTAATTATTCCTTGTAATTTAAGTAATATACACATGCAAGTAATTTAAAGCGAAAACAATAATATCACCCTATTAATCCTTTGCAAGGAAGATGTTTATGATGTGACCCTATCCACCGTACATTACCAGAGACATCTTGTAGTTCTTAGGAAGAATTCGAAATTGACGATGTGGTCAAAATTACACCCAAATCTTAGGTGAATGCAGGTAATCACTGAACAACTGGTTATGTAAACCTTATGTAGGCGATAGAGGATTCGATAGATGCCCATTTCCCAAATCGACTCCCGGCAGTCGATATTCAGTTGCCTTACTAGCAGAACACAACCGTTTCTGATGCACCAAGCGAATCGCCGATAGTGTTTCTGGAGGAGAGGCCCCCACTAATTGCAGTTACGCGAGCACAGTGCAACCTCAGTCAGCGAGGAGGCTTCCTTCCAGATCGCCCGTCCGATCGCTCGATCGCACGAGCGCACGCCCATCCACTCGCCCCTCCCCCAAGCCTCCGCCTCCGCCTCGACCGCTCTGCCGCACACGCAGCCCTCACCCCAGCCCCACGTCAGACGCCATCCCTCCCTCGCTTCGCTAGCATCTCCTCCACCGCCTCCATCTCCAACTCCCTCCGACCGACTCAGCTGGCTCAGGTCATCACTTCATGTCATTGCAGTGCCTCTGACCGGGAGGTCCTACAGTCCCACTCCCGACGGTGGCAGGATTTTCGACAAGAGCTACTAGCTAGGTCGAATTCAGGCGCTGTCTTTAGAACTCTAGCAGCTGGCTGCTCTCACCGGTACTTTTCCGTGTTTTTTTCCAACAACATGAGGGGAATGCCGGAGCAGTACCCGTAAAAACGGGTCAGGAAACGCGTGCTATCTTTCCTTCCTCTTCCTTCACCTATCTTCTCTCTATAAATACACACACACTTTCATGCATTACACTAACAGACGTGTCAGGAGACTAGTTTGGAGTTTAGAGCTTGTCCCGGCTGCGGCCGGTGGGAGATACCTGGTTAGGGAACATCTCGCTAGCCGAAGGGTAGGTCGGCACCAGATCTTACCATCCAGCGGGGAAGATCAACGCCATCCGATAAAAACAATTAGTACACTTATGGGACTAGAAAATTTAACAGTTGACGCGCCTGGAATCACTAATCAATCAATCAAATTACCACTTTGCCGCCGTCTTCATCCGATGCCCCTACCTCCACTCCATCGTCACCAAAAGCGCCTACACCACCCTTGCCGCTCATTCTGCCTCCTGCACAGACGCCGCCTTCTCCTCTGCCTCTTACCTATTGCCATCTCCGCTTCCACTACGGTTGCCGCCACTTCTAACAACAGCAAAGTTACTACACCATCACAATCCCTTCATCAACACTTCTCCTACTGCCTCCGACACAGACACATTTACAGCACTGTTACCACTTCCATGTCTGTGTTACCGTTTCCACCACCGTGTCAACCGGAGAGGATTCCATCTCCACTGCCACCAACGTCGTCATTCCCAGCACCAACCTCATCGCCATAACCTCAGCCAGTGGCTCTGGCCCCACCCATTATCGGCACTGAAATCCTAACCACCCCATCCAACCGTTGCCTCGCCGCCTCTTCAACCTCCACAACTTCCACCAGCCCGTCGCCCGTCGTCTCCCCCGCAGCCGCCAACAACAACAGCGGGCAGCGCGAGCAAAACGAGAGGACGCGACCGCGCCCGCAGGTAGGAGCGCTGTAAGGCGATACCGATCGCCCATTAAACGGCCGGCGTCCGGCGGCCGCCCCGCGCTCCCGCGCCCAGCCACCGCCCTCGCCCTTCCCCTCACCCTGCCCCTCGCCCCGCCCCTCGCCCCGCCCCCGCCCCGCCCGGCGCCCAGCCGCTGCCCGTCTCCGGCGCGCAGTGGGCCGGAGGGTTCAGCCCTCGCTTCCCACCGCCAGTCGAACACGCAACTATTTATTACATCTATAGATTTGGTTTGTTCTAACAACTAATGAGTAACTAATGACAACTAACAGATTAACAACAACTGATTGTAAATGTGAATGCAGAATTTTATTCATTATTTGGGAGCAGTTAAAAGGGAAGTACGGAGTTGTTTGCTATATGAAAATATTTAACATTAAATGTAGTCTCTCGTGTGATTGTTCGTTTTCATTAGTTGGCAATACCTAAAATAGGTTAGGTAGACTTTGCCTTTCGTGCAATCCTTTATTTGTATCTTGTATTGAATATCAGTCCACATTGTTTACACTGACAGTGAATTATCGTCAAATACTTTGTGGTTGTGTGCGATACAAAAGTTTAAGTTAGCTTGGTTTTCAATCCTATCTGAAGAGAATCAGTGCAGACATTAGCGTGATTTGCTCCTATGCCATGAGCTAGTACTTCCGGCTGCGACGTAGCAGCAGTTTGTTTATCAATTACTCCTCAAAATGCCCGATGAGGTATGTTACGTATAATATGTGATTCCTCAAAACATTTACTATGAATAAAATAATAAAATAAAAGAAAAAGGTACTTTGACCATATAGCTTCTTCAGTAACTTAAAATACCTATGCCCACGAAAGATTTTCTACCAGAGCCTGTAGTAATTTGAATTTTTTCTTTTATTCAAAAATTAGGCCGGTAAGGGCCAATATTTTTCACCATCTCGAAGAACAGAGATTTTACTTTCATGTGATGTATTTTGTGGGGTTCTTTACCGTGGTTCATAGAACGAATATACTACCTTAAAATTCGGTGGGAGCCCATCCGCGGTGTCACTTGTCACACTGAGGCCTGTCCTTTGGAAACGTGGTAACCTCTGTGTGAAACGGGTCGGCAAGGTTTTTTCCCCTTCAAAATGTATCTTCAGAAAAGCAAGCTAATCTCGAGGGGTGCAAGTTTTGCTAGAGTTTGCTTTAATGTATATTAACGGGACTAGAATATCTGAATTCTAGGTCTTTGTTACCGCAGCACTGAAATTATAATCCAAAACATTGTACCTCATTTGTACGTGTTGGTTGCCAACATACTCAAATAATAGCCAGTATACAATTGGATCCTGGGCTTTGGAAATTGCAATGCAGTGGAGCAAATTTTATGAAAATACTATTTAAACGTTTACGTAGCTCAGGAGGTAATGCAGTGTGCTAAGAGTTGGTAAGGTTGGAGTTGGAATCTTAGTAGAAGAGGTTCTTCTTTTGTTGTAACCTGAAGTCAACATGTCCTCCATGTCTTCTCAGTGTTGCTGCAAGAGAGTGGATTTGGAATCACGAGAAATACCAGTTTGAAGTGACGAACAAATTGCTCCTCAACAACCTTCCTTTGTTGAACCTATCGGCTTAAATTCCATGCTGCTGTTGATAGAATTCTACGTCAACCTCCTAGTACAAAGTGGGGAATGAAGATGTTGATCTTAGAGTGAAGAATGTACTCTGGTGCTTGCGGATTGTATCTACTAGAAAGACAAATGAACTTAGAGAATCGACAATGCTCCATTTCCAATCACTCCACAATACCACACTTGCTTGGACAGAGACGATCCATTGTTAAATTCTGAGAAATGCATTCTCATTTCAAATGCAAATATCCTGATGACCGATACTCTTACATAGTCTGAAAAGGATTTCGTTTTACGAATATTCACAACACAGGATAAACCAAATGCAAACAAACTAAAAATATGTTTTAAAAACAAACTTAAATATAATATTATGTCATTAATTGTTTCGTTATACGTAATTAAATCCGTATTTCTCTATATCAGAGAATTTTCGTACATTATTTCGCCGTTTAAATATTCTGGTGATACGTTATTGGCACTGTATATTTTCTATAAGTAAACCCGAATTTCGAACACTGCGTTTTAACTTTTTAAACAAACACGTCTACTTCACAGCAAATTAACAAAACAATTTGGAAGTTATATTCTCTTGAAAATATAATTTGATCAACAGTGTTATATGCTAGAGATTAATAGGAAATAGGGCAAAGAAGGAATAAAATAGGACACCGAAGTTTGCTTTCGAGCACGTCAACTATGGCCACTAGTCCCATAATGCAGTCAATGTTTTATGTCAGAAGCTGGTGAGGTTGTTCTCCTGCTGGATGGTGTGACCCGGCGCTGACCCACAGATCGGTCAGGAATGTCTCCTCGTGGTATCTCCCCTCACCCCAAGGCACTGCCCCTGCCGGGAGAAGCTCTTAACTTCCGACCGGACTTGAGATGTGTAGTATAATATTTGTAGTGAATTAATTCTGAGTGAAACACACTGAAGAGATCGTTGATTCTACCGAAAATTGGATTGGGGAGACAGGCATTTCAAAGCTACTGATGCTTCAACTTTTCTACATAGTTCTACATTGTTGGCTGAAATGGATCTTAGAGATGGCATTTATCCCAAGAAAGCAGACTGCGAATTTAAAGACTGCACTATTGAAAGGCTTTAACTGAAAATGTCCGTAAGGAATTGTCAGCAATAATGATTTGACAATCATTTTAAAATCGATCTGAGAAGTCACTTTCCAGCAATGCGATTGTAAGCCCCTCTCTCGTGGTAGTCTTCTCTTGGAAGACCTCCGCTATACCGTAGGTACCTGTTGACTTTATCAGACCTCGCACTCTTTCGAACACCCGTTCCTAAAAGATTAGGTGTGGGCGGGCGCCGGATAAAGAAAACTAAAGAAAGAGGCGCCAAAATCGTCTCAACACAGTCATGACGTGCGTTCAAAGTTAAGATAAATTCTTATCATGAATTTCTTTTGATTGATTGTTAGTGATTCCTGGCGCGTAAACTACTATGCTCACTAGTCCCGTACGTGTAGTGCGTGTTTGTTTTGCTCGGGAAGGATGGCGATGGTCTTCCGGGAGGATGGCGAGATTTGGCGCCGACCTATCGTCGTCTAGATGGGTTTTCCCCAGTCAGGTATCTCCTATCAGAGGGGCACCGCCCCAGCTAGGGCACGTTCTAAGCTCCCGAACGGTCTCTCGGCATGTATGGTAATGTAGTGCATGTTAGTGTAAGTGTGTGTAAGGGGTGCGGATAGGACAAGGAAGAGGTAGAAAAGATCGCCCGCGGTCCGTGGTTCGTTTGTTAGGGTACTGCTCCAGCACTCGCCTTGTGTTGATAGGGGAAACCACGGAAAACTATAGATCAGAGCAGCGGGTCGCTAGACTTCTCCTCCAGCCAGCGACAGAATTCGACCTAGCTGACAAGCTAGTGTCGAAAATCCTGCCACCGTCGGGACTCGAACCTAGGACCTCCTACAGTCAGAGAGACTGCAGTGACATCAGTTGATGCCCTGAGCATGAGGAATATCACTGCCATCTCTCGAGGAGAAAACACACTACACTTACGGGAATAATGACCTTAATAGTTGACGCGCCCGGATCACAAAGCACTCAACCGCGAGAGGTGACTCAGTGCATCAACTGATGTCACTGCAGTGCCTTTGACTGGGAGGTCCTGGGGTTCGAATCCCGACAGTGGCAAGATTTTCGACATTAGCTTGTTAGCTAGGTCGAATTCAGTCCATCTCTGGAGGAGAATTGTATCCGCCGACTGCTTTGATCGGCAGTTTTCGAGGTTTCTCCGATCTACACCATGCGAATACCGAAACAGTACCCTTACAACCGGCCCCGGACCGCGCGCGATCTTTCATGCCTCTTCCTTGTCTTAAATTCACCCCTTACACACACACACACACACACACACACATACGCACTTACGCTAGCATGCACTACATTACCATACATACCGGGAGACCGGTCGGGAGCTTAGAGCTTGTCCCGGCTGGGTCGGTGTCCCGATGGTGGGAGACACCTGGTTGAGAGGAAACCCCGTTAACCGACGGTAGGTCGGCGCCGGATCTCGCCATCCAGCGGGGAAAGATCACCGCCACATTCCGAGGACAAAAATATTCACTACACTTACGGGACGAATGACCTCGTTTGTTGGCGCGCCCGGAATCACTCAATCAATCGAGCGGCCGAATGCAGCGTTTGGGCCCCGCGCCCCGCCCACTCGACCCACTGCGCGCGGGCGCATCTCCGCCTCCGCCGTGCAGGGAGCCCCCGCCGCGGGAACAACCGGCCTCGCAGGCCCCGCCCCCTCCCTTGCGCAGGTTCGGGATCGTCCATCTCCTGCCGGCGGCGGAGCCTTCGATCGCCCGCGCCGCGCCGCGTCCACCCTCGTCTCCGCCGCCGCCGCCGCACCGCGCCTCGTTACGCTCGTCCTTTTAGAGAAGCGAGCGCGAGCTGCGAACGGCGCGACGCGGCGCGGCGCGGGGCTCATTGCGCATGTGGAGCTTCTCTGGGGTCACGGCCAGGGGCGTCGCGACCACCGACCCACCAAGGCCTCCTGCGATACGGGGATTATCGCCAACCACCGACTGCGTCAACAGGACTGAGGCGTGTGTCACACGAGCGTTGCGTTGACGCGCGTTAAGTATCGCGCGTCATAGATAAACACTGTGTCTTGTGCAGAACGGCACACGAGCGCTCTTGGCGACGTGCGACGTGCTCTTGCCAACGCGATTCACCTAACGATCGTTTTATCTAGCTCGTTATCTTCACGTCCTCAGTAGCGTGAGCTGTAGGCTCTGTAGTAGCTCCGCTCACTTGTCAATTTCAACGCGCGTTAAACGGACATTGAATGACGCCGTACTTCAGAGGACGTTACCATTTTATTTCTTCTGATTTCTATTATGATTTAATTACTTTATTTTTATTAGAAATGGTTATAGGCGCTGAAGTTATAATTCAATTTATTTTAAAGAGCAACCCCTAAAATGATTCTTCTGGCACTCGAAATTAAATAAATATTTCTCCCTGACCTCTCGCAACTTACTGGAGAGAGTCTAATACTCACTGTGATAGAGCTTCTATTAATTGGATGCACTCAATATGGGTTGGAAATTTCCCTTCTTCTTAATATTTTCAGCTCCACATAACCTGAGACGTGGCGCAGACGTATTTCGACGGCGGCCGTGTTTAGAACCGAGTAGAGCCTGCGACGTGCAGAAAGACTCATGTGCGCAGGTATGGACTTTGCGGCGACGCAAGTGACGCCAACATCATTAGGCGACGCACGCGAAAACAACGCTTGTGTGTCTGCGGCCTCAATGCGCATCCCTGCTCCGCAATGCAGAGTGCCTCTAATGAGGCTTTTCAAACTGAAGAAGATGGCTTGTGTCTTACTGAACACTTTAAGGGAATTTTAAAATCTTCCTTTACCTCACTCGATAAAAGGAGAAAATGAGAAGTTCTCACATTCAACAGATGGGGATAATTAGAATATGTCACCTGCAACAGATTGAAGTTCAACATAAGAAAAAAACAAGAAGAAGAGGAGAATGAAATAGACTAAGGAGAGAGTGAAAGAGAAAAACGTATAAAAGAAGAAAATGAAGTCATTCGAAGACAACAAAGAAAAAATACGAGATAAAAGAGAAATAAAACAACACAAAAACAGCCACACGTTTAAATAAAAAATTTAAAAAAATCAAAGCTAACTTCTTTACTAGAGTGCTCCTCTTTCTACTTTGAGTGCTGTTGATTAAACAGAAAAAAAGAAATACTTCGTAATGTTTGGTTCTTAGAATGCATGTTACTTGTAACGAGCAAGACTTCCAGTTTTCCGCCTGCATCAACTGATGCACACAGACAGTCATTCCTTTCGATTCTGCAACATTTCGATGGCACATTTTGCGATGAGAATTGTCTGCAGTGTTGTTGGTAGTGAAGGAGGAATTTCTTAACAGCGAGGCGTTTACAGTGGTGGATAAAAAATAACGATGGATTTAAGCATCTGCAGATATTTTAACTCTTCAATTCACCTTTAGAAACAGCTGGACTTCAATCGAATTATGAGATCTGCAACTCTATTAAAAGAGTGTACGTCTACCATGGCTTTGAGATCTCACTTGTCTACCTTGTTATGGCTATTTTCTACAAATTACACCTGCAAATGTTCACCCATTACAAGAAATATGAATCGCTCACAGAACGATGTTCAATACGTGCATTGTGTCTTCCGTCCATATTAACTTTCACTAAAGTGATTGTATTGTGTCGTTGCTTTATTTACGGATAAAATAAATCTTGTACAAAACAGTTTTCAAAGTCATTCTAATTGATAGCCAAAGAATAGCAGTACGTTTTGATGAAGTATTTATTACTGATAGTTTGTTGCTGGCGAGTAGAGGAAAAAGTAAGAAGCTAAGATTAAATTACCGTCCTCAAGATCCGCAGCAGAATGTGAGTTAAGGATGTGGTTCGTCGTGCTAATGAATGCGAAATCTGAAATTGAGAAACCGCGTTACACGAGCCTGTGCGCTAACTGGCTAAAGTTTGCCATTAAATTGCATTGCGGTGTCTTTATGTGTCATGGTTGGATGCGTAAACATGTACAGCAGATGGGAACGCTGGGAACCCTCGTGTGTTAGGATGCGTGGTGTCGTTCACTTTCGTGGTAGCTGTGGCTCGGTTGATCGCCGTCTACCGGTTCAGAGCAAGGACACGGTTGTCGAACTTCCAATTTTATCCCCCTTGTGAATTAAAACATGTTGCTTTCCAGAATTTCAGTTTCGAAAGAGCAATGGAGTATCTAAAGTCACTAATTCTCCTGAATATTCGAAATCAAAATTAAAAAGTCAAAAAGGTACTTTATTGGTTCTTTTAATGAGCAGGAAGTTATTTGCGAGTTCGAGTTAAGTGATTTAATTGTAAAGCATAAAAAGTTAATGTGATCAACGTCTACTAGTCCAGAATTCAAAGACATCCTTGTTGATTTTCCGTACGTTGTCTCTCTTCTGAATTATTATAATCTTTTACAGATATTTGGTCAGTTTCGAAAAATGATGTAAAAAGTTCAAATCTTGACAAATGGCTTTCTCTAATGGTTCAAGAAGTTCTTTATGAACGTTCAGTGACCTTGCTCTAACTTTAGTACTTGTATTAACTTTTTTCATTACATCATATTCAAGTTTATTAAAAATCGAGGTCGATATTTTGGTAGAAAAATCCATTTTCAGATAAAAGAATTTCATTAGAAATTCATTAGAAAGAATATCATTAGAAATGTTCCTTTGTCACACTTGTTTCGTAAGAAGAGAAAGTAATGTAATGGTGCTTCGGAAAACGGCGACTTTTCGGCAGGAAAAACTCTTATTTACGGTCTCTGGTCACGAAAAAAAAGAATCTTGTTGATGGTAAATTGCCTCCTCTAACACGTGGTGTAGCCAGAATCCAAGGTCAATATTTTTTACCAAATATCTTCATGTATACGTTATTGGGTAACTAATTGCTATTTTCCTTAACAGTTAATATACAGAAACTAGTGGATTTTAATTGTTCCCTAGCTTTTTTAATGGTTTGCAGACTCAATGAAAGAAAAAAATAATCTAAAATCTCTCCTATTTAATGGAGATCAATTTTAAGAAAACCCGAAGACTAATATTCTTAATGGAATAAAAACAAACTAAAAACAATAACAGGAATTAACGTATGATATCTTTATTTTTTCAACATAAACGAACAATTGGTTGACAATTAGCTAGAAACTCAATAATACTGCAAAATCAGGCTTTTTTTGTTTTATTATTGTGAATTCTGCACATGTGCGCCTTCGTCAGAAACAATATTACTTACGTGAAGAGGCCAGAATATCCCGCACTGAGTTCTTTCACTTCTTCCACTCAATAACTTCATCAGAAAATAAAGTTTCCTGCAAGAAACAGCACTCTCTCAGTATAAGTGAAAGGTTGCAGGAAAATTCTGGTAGCACTTTGTGGAAGCAACAAACAGCGACGAAGGCGTTCTTTTCCAAGTAACATCATCGGTCTTGAAGTAAGTGCGGGAGCAATTCCGAGGCGCAGACCGGAAGTCGCCTCCAGATTACGGCGGTGACAAGTCCTTAGAGTGTACTTGTGGGCATAAAAGCGTAAGGAAGCGCCGCCGGTGGCCGGCTCCATCGCTTTCTCGCAGTTGGGCCGGGCCGAGTGGCCGGCGATCGCGCGAAGAGCAACTCTCCCGGGGGCAGAGGCGCTTTCTTCCAGCAGAGGAGCGCGCCCCGACCGCCCCGGGCGTCGAATGGGGCCTGTTGCACAACGCCGCTCCACGCCCCGCACACTAAGGATGCGATCTCGATGGCGAGGTTTTCAAATCATCGAGATCTTTATACAAACATCAATGTATTTGACGTAGATTTATTGATGCCGATGTTTTTTCTCCGTTGATACTTTATTTTTGAATGAAAAAAGGAATAATAAAAACTACTATAATTTTCAAATATCTATACTTTGAATATTCTTCAGACCGAAGTCATCAAGAGTGAAAAACTAGCGGAGCTAAAACGGCGCGAACTTTCCCTTTCACGAAAAATTGCGCGAGAAGGAACCAAATTTTCGAAAAATTGTATGTGACCTTATTTCAAAATATATCTTTAAAGAACATATTTCATTAAGGGGAAAATCTCTATCTGCGTAATTGCAGTTGTAGGAAGACGCTGAAAAAAAATTTTGAATTTTTGCATTTTTCAAAAAATCACAGCTTTTAGCGAAAATGAGGCTTACACCATTCTCTTACATGTTCTTCATACTATCCAATAAAAAAAATTAATAAAAGTCGATGGAGCCATTTTTTTTTAATTTTGGAAAATGTTCCAGGGGCTTCATGTAAAGTATTCCATCCCCAAAATTGAAATATCGGTTTCAAATCCAAAGGGCCGCGACATCAGCTAGATCGTTTGAGGAATATCAATTTTAGAGAAAATCGGCTGAACGGTTTAGTCGCTAGCGTTCTTCACAGACGGACAGGCAGACGGACGGAAGGGCGGATGGACGGACTGAGAGAGGTTTTGCCGTGATTCGATCTTGTCGGTATCAAGGACCCATAAAACATTGATTCTTGCTACTCCACGAGTTAGTGCATTTTCTTTTCTAAATATAGCAACCGCTTTTATCCACTTTTTCGACATCAGAGCCTATAATAAAGAGTTTTTTCTGCCGAAAATTCGCCGTTTTCCCTGCAGCTTTACATAACTTTATCTCAGCTCCGTAGCGAGAAAATAATAAATAAGTCGACTTTCGTTAATAAATATGTATTGTTTTTGTGGTAACTAATAAGGTGAAAAACGTTTTATTAAATGTTTTGAGTATTTTTTGACCGTTTTATCAGTTTAATCTCAATTATAAATTCATAAACATATCACCATAACCTGAAAACTCCCCCCTTACATACATCGATGTTTATGGGCCAATGTGTTTTGAATGTTGATTTTTAAAATTCGCCCATCGATATTTAGAAACGTCGATGTTTTCCTGTCGATGTCGCACTCCCACTGCACACATCGTCCAATTACTGCCAGCCTCGCGGTCGGCGAATGCGCGCGATCTGGACCTGCGAGTGCGCCTCGTGAATTGGACAACAGCTGTCACCTCTGCAGTTACTGTGACAGGAGGTCCTGGGGTTCGATAAACGACGGTGGAAGATTTTACACCTTGCTGCATATCTTGGTCGAATGCAGCCGCTGTCTGGAGGAGAATTCTAGCGGCCCGCTGCTCAGGTCGCTAGTTTTCCGTGATTTATCTCATCAATACCAGGCGAATGCAAGGGTAGTACCTTAACAAACGGGCCACAGATCGCGCGCAGCCTTCCCTTCCCCTCCCTTCTCCTTAGTTACATGCACTACACTAACCACACATGGGAGCTGACAGTTTGTCCCGGCTGGGGTGGCTCCCGCTGGCGGAGATCCCTTTAAATTAAATTGTTACAAGTTTCTATTTCTTGTCCGTGGTTCAAGGCGTAGATATCCATCGTCGATCAGGAACCCCTTAAATTGACCGACACGTCGTGCAATACATCATTTGACCTAATCTAGCCATTTTGAAAACAGGAAATCTGTGGCAATCGATAAAATTACACTTTTTGAAACCAAAAAGTGAATTGAAATTGACAAATAATATAATGTTCACTATCTGATAGGAGATTACCCTGTTTCTTCTGGCACCTCGTCCGAGGTCGCTTATAGGGTGCAACTACTATTTTTCTCAAACATGGGTTTCTTTGACGAATCTGCCCCTTGTCTTCCTATCATGCCTACTTCTATCATTAACTGAAGAACATTTTAGCAGATAATTGCAAGATTTCAAGTCCCCATTCTTGTCATTCGTATTATATTTGTAAATATGGTAACTGAAGAACTTTCTTTCTTCGGACAGTTTTTCTTTTCGTTGTTAATTAACTCGGACTGTAAGAAATACATTCTTTTACGAGGAGCAGTTACAATAACGCACTGTAATAGTAATCATATTAATTAAATACATCATACACCGAGACTAAAATGGCGTCGGTTTTCAGTTTGGACCTGTTGTTGGACCAGAGAAGCGGTTGTAGAAGCATAAACGCCAGCCCAAACCTTGTTATTCCAAATGATGTTCAACGTTGCCCTCCTCTGTCTACTTCGTGTGTGTGTTGTAGGTAAATCATGGGAGAGTCAACAGCGAAGGCTGCTGCGCCGGCCCTGCCCGCTGGTGCATATGTTCCCTCTGTCGGCGCGCCCTTCGCCGCGGCCCCGTGCGGCGCGGCTAAATATACGCGCCTCCGAGGCCTCCGAGGCAGCAGCGACGACGCGACGGCCAAGCAGGCGGCGGAGGCGGAGGCGGAGGCGGTGGCGGAGGCAGCGGCGGCAGCGACGACGGCAAAGAGGCGGCAAAGGAGGCAGCGAAGGCGGAGGCGGTGACGGAGGCGGTGCCGGTTGCGATGAGGGTGACGGAGGTGGAGGCGGAGGTAGAAGCAGGGGCGGAGGCGGAGGCGGTGACGACGGTGGAGGTGGAGGTAGAGGTAGAGGCACAGGCAGAGGCAGAGGCAGAGGCAGAGACAGAGGCAAAGGCAGAGGCAGAGGCGGAGGCGGAGGCGGAGGCGGAGGCGGAGGCGGAGGCGGAGGCGGAGGCGCAGGCGGAGGCGGAGGCGGTGGCTGTGGCGGTGGCGGTGACGATGCCGGTGGCGGTGACGATGACAGTGACGATAACTGTGAAGTTGAAGATGAAGATGACGGTGAAGATGAAGGTAAAGGTGCAGCTGACAGTGAAGGTGACGGTGAATGTGACGGTGACGGTGACGGAGGCGGAAACGGAGAAGGGGACGGAGAAGGAAACGCAGGGGAAGGCTGTGGCGGTCGAGGCGACGTGTGCGGGGACAGAGGCGGAGGTGGAGACGGAGGCAGTGATGTAAGCGGAGGCGAGACCGTGGAGGAGAAGCGGGCAGCAGTGGTTCTGGCGGTCCGGCAACGACTGAGGCGACGAAGGAGCACTTGGCGGCGGCGGCGGCGCAGACCTAGGCGTAGGTATAGGCGGTGGCGGAAACGAAGGTCGTGGCGGAGGAGCTGGCGGCGGCGGCGGCGCAGACCTAGGCGTAGGCATAGACGGTGGCGGTGGCGGAAGCGAAGGCCGTGGTGCAGGAGGCGGTGGCGGCGGTGGCAGCGGTTCCGACGACGGTGACGGCGGCGGCTGAGGCGGCGGCGCAGAAGTGGGTCAGCGCGTGCGCGCAGCTGCAGCAGGCGCCGCCGTCTCCACGCGCACAGCGGACGCGTCCCTCCCAACGCATTGCCCCTCGCACTTCAAATATTAGGCACCATCCCCAAATGTTGCTTGACTTTTCAATCGCTTGATTTCACTTATATGGAACACATCGGTAATTGAATTGTCACAAAACAAAAACATAAAAGCCTGATTTTGCAGTATTATAAACACTGAAAACAAGATAACTTTTATTCTGATCTCCCCATGCATTATTGATTGCGTTCTCTTAGCATCTATCAGCTTCTTTTGCAATCATTAGAGTGCCTTAATACAGGATAATTGAGTCAAACAACTGATGTTCATTTAACAATATTAATTTAATTTACACTATGTTTTGTGGTCACAGAGAATACAGTTGATGAAACGTTGCAACAGCACGTGTTTTTGTGACCAGCGTGCTACGGCTAGTGCACTCACTTCGAAACAACTAATGAATGTAATTGAAACTCAACTTTTTTTTTTCTGTTTCAAAACACAACAACAGAACATAGCAACTCCTTCACGTTCACCAGGACACATATCACATTATTATGATTCTGGACACGGCTGGATTCGACCGTATGATTACGAAGGTTTTGATAGTTGCGAGAAGATGATAAAATATTTTTAATGTCGATGACGCAACGGTGGAACGGCGTGCGAGGGAAACGAGACATTTGCAAGAACACCCCTGCGAACCGCGTTCATTCCATATTGATCGAACGCGATTGGCAGACCGGTGCCCAGAGATGATATGTGAGTTGTCTAAAGGCCCTAGGACACTGCCAGGCTGCACGTACACAGGCGCGGCCACAAGCAGCGCTGTAAGGATCTTCTGGGTTGCAGCCGTGCTCGTCCAAATGGCCATCGCCGCTGCTGTCAGTGCGTGCGCTGGCATTGGCTACACCGTCAGCTTGCGCTACCACTCTTTGAGCCTATTCTATGATCGCGTTGCTGTGTCATAGCATTCTTGGCAACTCAAACATCGCACATGAAAAATAGCCTTACTATTATCATTGTCAAAACTTCTTCCAATCTCAAGTCATTTCTAAAGTTGCACTGTCGTCAGCCCCTTTCTCAGTGTTATTGCTACCAACATACGCCCATCACCTGCATATACGCCATTACGCCTGCACGTGCTAGTGCCAGCACCGCCAGTCTCTCCACGGCTGTCATCGCCGCCGTGTCGGCCGCCGCCAGCGCCGCCGCCGTCGTCGTCGCAGCCGGCGTCGTCATTGCCCCCCGCCGCGCCGCCCAGCTGCCGCGCCCCCCTCCCCCTCGCCGCCCGGAGCCTTCCGGTTATCACGCACGCGCGTGGCCCCCAGTGGCCCGTCGCCGCCGCTTCCTCCGAGGCGCTCGCGCGGCTCGGCGCCTTCCGCCTTCGACCACTCGCCGCCCCCTCTCCCCGCGCCCTCGCAGCGCAGCAGATGACCGATACGCCGCGTGCACGACCCGCCGCCTCGCCTCCCTGCTGCCCATCACCTCTCCACACCCATCTCCACTCCTTCCCCTTCCACGCCGCTATGCTACTATAAACTTCGTCCCGTCCCCACGCATCCACTCCGCCGACCAACTTCACGCGGACACGCCGTCCTGCCTCCCTGCTGCCCCGTCGCCCAGCCCGTCACCTCCTCGGCGCTATTCCTCCACGACTGCCTCCTAAACCACCTCCAATTCCATGTCGCTATGCCACCACTTCGACCCGCCCCCACACATTCTCGCCGTCGCCCAACTTCACGCGGACACGCCGACCTGCCTCGCGTCTCCTCGCCGTTTAGCACCTCCTCCGTTCACTATATCTGTCAGCGAGCATCCCTGCCACTGAGTGTTCCCACCACACGTCCCGCCGCTCAGTCTCCCAACTGCCCCTGCTTCTAGCGCCCCGCGACTTACTCTCCCCCAATTCCCAACCTGTCTACCCTCCCCGTCGCGTACCGTCCCCATCCTCTCAGCATCCCCACAGCCCCATGACCTCGGTGCTTCGCCGCCTTCCTCCAGGGAGGTGCCTTTTCGCCGCCCAACCTCCCATCCCACCCCGCCCCCTCTTGCTGGCGAAGTGTTCGTGGCCACTCCCTCTCTGCGCTTCGCCCAATTTGAGTGGCGCGACGCAGTGCGACCGCACCTCCCCCACCCTCCTCTACATCCAGGGACGCGGCGTCTATATAGATGTAATCAGAACATCCAGCTTTTTATAAAACCATCGATGTATTATACATCGTTTTCTTGAAGCCTACTTTTTCTAACATTGTTTTGTGTTCGATGTTTTTACGGGGTTCATTTTTTTTAATTAATAAGTTCAAAAGCACGTTTTCTTAAGCTCAGATGCAAATACGTGCAGTAATAGTTTGACGATCCATATTACACTCAACGGAGTCGATGTAAATCACGATGTGGTCCTGGATAAAAATTATATTGGAAGTAGTGCGAACAATTTTCCAAGCGTTTCGTCATGTATTATACAAGGAGACTCTTTTGAATAAAGTTATAAGCTACAAAAACAGAAAACGTCTTATATTTTTTCTGCGGTAGGGCCTACCTACTGTGTTTGTTCGAATCGAAGAGTAAATTGGCGAGTAAATGGGTAAGAAACCACATACAAAGGAATTATTAGAAAAAATAATTAAACAAAATTTTGCAAATCCAGGGAAAAACCAAAGAACCATACTGTGAATTAGTTAAATTAAGGCATTATAGTTGTAAGTTAATTCTAAAATTAGCGTTGGCTAAACTCCGTCCGCAAAAGTCAAGTAGGGCTGCAACGCGAGCACATATTTGTACCGCCTCTAATGTTAATAACTTAACGCCTCGACAAGGATCGTAGTGGGGGAAATTGAAAAGAAAAAAAAAAAGAAGTAAAAACCCTGCCTCGCCGCCGGGCTTCTGTCCCATCGCTCGGCTGCCCCAGCGCCTTGACCTCGTCCCCCTCCACGCTTCGTAGCGGGCTACCTGTTTTTGTGCAGGATGTTTCCCTCCGTTTCCCATTTTCTTCTGCTTTATTATATTCCCTGCGTACCGTTAGGCGCGTTTGCGCCCACGCAGGGCCACCGCCGGAAACGTTAACGCTGTAGATACGAGTGGGATACGAGATGAACTGCCCTGCGCCAGTGACCTTCCAACACCTTGAGGGTAAAGACTGGAAACGAGGCCTGAGCGAGCGTTGACTTCTTCCTTTCGTTCGTATACGCTTTACTCAAGAAGGCTTTACTCGCCCGAGAAATATGTAGTACATTACATTATGCTCGTATTATGTGCAATGAAGTATTATTATTTCATAGAAGAATTATCCAAATTTCAATTCAATCTAAAAGTGCTAATGAGTGAATTGTGTCAACTAGAAGAGGAACGTATCACTTTTGTACAGCAAAACAATGCGGGCTAATTAGACTTTAAGATCTTAAAATGAATTAAATAAAATTAATAACAATATTTAATAGGAACAACACGCCACGAATTTGAAAATTACGTGTTATAATTCTGTCGTGATGTGGAGAAAGAGTTTAACTAAGAAATAGCTACTTTCAAGGAAGGATATTTAAAGTTTCCAATTCAGATTCAGTTCATGATTTTCTCTTATACTGTTTTAATGGTTCCAGCTGCTGTGGATTTGAATCCCACTTACATGTCTTGTATAGCGCGGGAGAAATTTTAGAAATTTAATTTTCTTGACTTATTCTCTTTCTCCTAGGCATAATATAATTATGTACTACAGTCTCTGGAGTGACTGTGATTGGGAAGTCCTAGAGGTCGAGTCTGGAGAAGAGTTCGATGACCGATTTTTCACTCTACCTAGATAGTTAAGTCGAATTCAATTAGGGAGAATAATTTTAGTGGCCGGCTGCTCTGATCGGTAGTTATTCTTTTTTTCTCGATCAATTCTCTGTAAACCGACGTGAGGATTGGCGCCGTATTTCACTAACCAGCGGGACGGAAACACCTTCACCTCCCGGGACAAAACATTCGCTATAGTAACGAGGCTGATGATCGTAGCGCCAGAGATTCCCGGAAACATCAATCAATCCTTCAATCAATCAACGATAGAATTATAAATGTACTAGCGTACCCGTGCGAGAACTTTCGCATGTTAAACCCATCCTCATTTTTGCTCAGGGTGTAGTGAAACTGAAATTTGGGAACATGTGGTCCGTTTTCATTGTTAGTTCCTTCCACAATTAGGTACACATTAATTAGGTTCATTTAAAATGTTAAATGAATTGTTGCACTACATGAGGAACAATCATGTGAGTGAACCTTGGGATCGCCCTGAATAGGACACATCCAGATAAAAATCCCCATATTGATAGGGTTTGAACCCGGGTCCCTCAGGTTAGCAGACGTGTGCATCTTGAATTATTAATAATTAATATGCAAATAAACCTCGTCAGTCTGCGCAAACCACGGTGTACACAGAAAGCGTAAATGTTAAAAGAGAGATGAATCTAAGCCTTCTATGCGTGACGTCCTAAAGATGAGTACCAGCACCAGGTGCTTACATTTAGGACATGAAGGAATGCATTCTGTATTCCTCCATGTGTATGTGGTATTGATAGTATCGATAAGAACCGAACCGGCAAAAATTTCACGGAACGTCTAAAAATGTCTAGATTACGGTGTGAGAAACGGTTCTTTGAGGCCTGAAAATTTTAGTTTTTAAGGCGCTAGAACGCTTCGTTTAGGAGTTATTTAATGATATAGTTAACCAAGTGTTGCGGGTTGCATTTGACATGAATATTTAGATACGTATTTTAAAAGATCCTTCACATTTTTAAAGTCGAAATGCAATTCGTCACGCCTCTGTGAAATTATCTTTCTTTAGAGATCTCATTTATAATGATCAGTTGCGTGTGAGAGCCGCAAATGATATGTATATTACTGAAATAATATAGGAGAACACGCAAATAAAAAATTAAGAGTAATATCGATAATCATTCTTGCGTTTTTTAAATATTCCAGTAATAAATTACTGTGTTTTAAAATTGTCACCTTTCCCGTCACCTTGTTGGACGCGATTACGCTCGGAGAATGTGTTCCGCAGTCGTAAAGAAATCCAAATTGTGACCGCGTTACTGAGTAACAATGTATTTCAATAATTACATTTTTTCAAACAACTGATCGCCCCAACCGGGATTCGAACCCGGGCCTCTGGTTCTTCTTTGAACAAATTTAATTATAAAAATTTTCCAGTAATGAATAATACTATAAACTTCTGAAATATGTACAATCACGATCGCGTTGTTACTATTTCAATAGCGGTTTTGTTTTATACTTATTTTCTTCAGAAAATATCACGGCAGTGTATCACTTTACAGCAGGAAATTAAACATTACGATCTGCTCAACGCGCATTCGCAAAAACAGACTAGCTCGTTGTCTGGAAGTAATTAAAGTTTGCATAAGTTAAATGATATGTTATAATTTTATCCAAGAATTTACTCTTTTTATTTCAAACACTACTATATTATTCTGTAATACCCGCTAAACTTTGACCAATTACCCGATCTCTACCCGCTTATTTATTTGCAGTTTAAAGCGTATCGACATTTTATGACAGCAGGGAGACCAACGATTCAATCACATGGCCGTTCTCTAAGCCTGATTAAAACCTGAGTACCTTCATTCCCATTGCTGTACAGGATGAAATTTTATTGTACTTTTCTTTTAATAATCAAAGACTAGTTATTGTCCAGCTGGGACGGCAGGCAACCAATTCCACGAGAAATACCCGCAGCTTAGTGCTTAAACATGTCTTATTCGCTTCGTTCTTCGCGTTCATTTTGTAAATTGCGGAAGTCGTTGGTGAGCCCAATGGAAAAAGACTGCTCGGTCCGGAAACAATGGATGAAAACCATTAAAAATCGGAGACAACGGGCTCTTAACGGTGCACTAACGCGAACTTCCACCAGAGGTGCATTTTCCAAACAGAAACACACGATCATGAAATGAGCTCCCTTTTAGTTTGCTACTCAACCACTAACAATTTATACATTCAACAATTTATACATTGATGGTAACTTCACCACCAGTACATGGCTTATAAAGTTAAGTCGGAAAATAATCACTAGGGAGCGAATTTTAATGAAATGTATTTTTTTTTCTTTTCACTTTAGAACAATGCCGTTTGGTATAGAAATTCTTTTTATTTTATGATAAAAGGAAATGACCCATTTTTATATGTCATTTTTTCTTCATTTTTTATCGATTTAGGATAATAAGTCATTTTTTAACCTTTTCGGTCATTTTAATGCATTTTTCTCTGATTTAATCGATTTTAATGTCATTTTAATGGTACTTGCTTCAAACAATATTTATGAGATGCAACAAATGTTCTCCACAGAATTTCTGAGTACCTATAGCTGGTAGCCTATTCGATTTCTTCGCTTAAAAGCTGTAATGTCAGTCATTGTGCGTATGTAATCTAAGGTTCCTGTGACACCTGTCAGCATCATTGGTGGTTCAGCCGATATCAGGATAACTAAAGACAGAGATTTTCTGGCAAAGAACAGTCCAAACCAGATGGTTGAAAGCTGAGTTCTCTTGAAAGAATAGAAGCAATCTCGATTACATCAGTACCATATCCAATAGCTTAAGTTGTTCGTCTAAACTGGTTTTGATCACATTTTTACGTCATTTTTCTTTGCGTTTAGGACATTTTAAAAAACATTTTAAGAGCATTTTATTGATCATTGTTGGTAATGTTTTAGGTCATCAAAATTCGCCCCGTAATAATTACCGTTCTCCGTGTTCTCGCGGCAGGAAGTCGATACTTTCACGAAGGGAACCATGTGGGATAATAGTCCAGATCTATAGCTTATTTGCTTAAAAAAACTTTATTACAAGAGAGCGACATTTTTTTATCAATTCTTGTCAAAAACGCTCATTTTCATTTGCATTCAGAATGTACATGGGTTAATGTAGGGACTCAGAACTTAGAAAATGTGCAGAGAATACATTTCTTCCCATAGTACATCATGTACACTTTTTAATTGTTTTGGACGTTAAATAAATAAAAAGTAAAAATCAGTTCGAATATTCTCCATGATGTGAATGTAATAACATATTCAGTCCAATAAATATTATGTAAATACCAAATTCAAAAATACAGAGCAATAATATCAACGGTTGATATAAATATTATTTTCCTCTAACTACCACTTAACTAGCACATCTACCTCCTTGTTATCACAATGACTACACAATCACCATAGAATCAGCAGCAGCACAAGACATTACAAAAAAAAATAAGAAAACTCGGAGGCGACTCAAAAATAAAAACAGGTTGCGAAAACGACAAAAAAGGCTCCTAACATAAAAATCGTCCATCGCCAGTTGCCCGCTTGCAGCTAGCCATAACTTCTGAGCGCTCATTACCGATTAAATTTGGCGACCACTAACCACCGTGCAAAGCCACCAATCACGAACGGCCGCCACCTCCGCCCCGCGCCGGCTGCCCTGTGGAGATCCGCGTTGTTCCTCCTCACATGCACCCCCGCCCCGCGCCACCGGCGGGGGAAATAAAATCATGCATTTTAAAGCGTTTGAATTTTTAAAACGCGTTAAAAACGAGACAGCGCGAGCAGAAAAAGTTCACGGATTGAAAAGGATCAGAGGAAATGAGACTGTCGACACGCACCATGAACCACGCAGCGGTAGAACGGAGAAGAAGAAAAGAATAACGTGAGGTAAAAAAGAACTAGTGATTTGATGAACAAGGAAAATGTGGGGTCGAAGAACAAGAGAATAGTGCGGAGAGAATGAGAACATGAAAACAAAAGAGCAGTTCTTGTAGAAAGCTTCTAAAGGTTTAAGGTTTTTGACCTGAACAAATGAAAACCTTGAATGTTTCTTAGTTTCTCATCCGAATTGTGCGTTAAAAAAATTAATGAGTTAGAGCTTTATAAAGTATCAATTGAAAATGTAGAATGTGAAGTTTTTTCTTCTGGAAAACTTACTGAATGACTGTCACAAAATAAACATATTTTCTGTACTGTGATTCGTATCTTTCGTCAATGCTTTTCAATTTTCATGTTTATTCGACAGACGATTAGGTTTATTTTAGAATGAGTCTTAATTAAAATATTGATTAGATTCTCCGGAAACGGTGTGATATAAAATAGAAACATCACTTCCTCATTTTTAAAATACTTCAAATTATGTCACTGAAAAATTGTCTAAATATTGGTGCTTTTTTAACAACAGTAAGTATAAATTCTAATAAATGCACAAGTGATACCTGTTTTGAAGGATTGGCAAAATATTTTCTCAAAATGATGGTAATATATTCATTATTCCATGTTGGTCTGGGGTTAAGACACTCATTTTTTTTTGGCATTTTTCCTGGCTAAAAGAAAGATTTTGACATCGCTTAGATTCTCCGGAAACGGTGTGATATAAAATAGAAACATCACTTCCTCATTTTTAAAATACTTCAAATTATGTCACTGAAAAATTGTCTAAATATTGGTGCTTTTTTAACAACAGTAAGTATAAATTCTAATAAATGCACAAGTGATACCTGTTTTGAAGGATTGGCAAAATATTTTCTCAAAATGATGGTAATATATTCATTATTCCATGTTGGTCTGGGGTTAAGACACTCATTTTTTTTTGGCATTTTTCCTGGCTAAAAGAAAGATTTTGACATCGCTCATAATACACGAAAAACACAATGAAACACTCATTTTAAAAGTGACAAAGTTCTGCGCCACACCTCTTGATTCTGAATATTTTTTACTGCGACTTCAGTAATTGACAGCAAGGCGATGTAAGGCTATATCATAAGACGAAAGTATATATTTACCAGGGTTTCTTTTCTTCCGCCAGGAAGTTTTTCAGCTTTTGAAACAAGCTTATGGAGATGACATTGAGACAAAAATTCAGACATTCCAATGGATTGGCGAAGTATCTCCACGCCCCACAAGAAAGCACGTCAATCTTGATCCAATATCAAAGTGATGCTGATTGAAATTTTCGACTTCAATGGAATTGTGTATTTTTGAATACTTGCCTCAAGTTGAAACAGTAAATTGTGGGTACTATCGAGGCGTTCTACAACGGTTACGTAAAAAAAAATCCTCAAAAATAGACCAGTGTTGTGGCGAGACATCTCATGGTCCTACCACCACAACAATGCACCGACTCACCCAGCTTTGTCCATTCGTCAGTTTTGTGCCAAAAATCAGATTACAGTCCTCCCTCAGCACCCTTACTCCCAGGCTTGGCACCTTGTGATTTTTCTAGTTTCTTCTGAGTTGAAATTAAAATCTGTGCTGAAATGACGCCATTTTCAGTCTGTTGATGATATCAAAGCAAATTCTTCACAAACCTTCAAAGATATTTCAATTGAAGCTCTCGAGGAATGCCTCGCGAAATGGAAACAGTGGTGTGTGGTAAAGTGTGTGAATAGAGGAGGCAACTACTTTGAAGTGGACAAGGACCAATAATCAGTAAAATTAAAAATAAAGTTTTTCTTTAAAAAAGGTCGGTAATTTTCTGAACAGACCTCGTATATAAATAAAAATGCAATGTAAACCTACTTAATGAAATATCCATTAGCCAGAGTATCCGATTCAAAGCAACACCTCAGTTCGCGATAAGCTATTAGGGCAAAGCTTTTGCCCTAACAATCTCACACTATCTACGCGTAGAACTACGCAACAATCGAAACGAAATTGAACAACCAACAGGAAGATCGCGAGAGCTCTCCGAAACAGGCCTATGCCGGGAAGTTGATATCAGTTAACCGGGACTCGAATAATAGGTGATTATTCAGTTTTAATCCCGAGTGTACTGTAGTGCATGAAAACAATTACGAACTCGTACTCTCCAATGTTAAACTTGGCTGATCAGCCAGCGAGCCAAGTCTCCGGTGGGTTGGCAGGGGCACAGTCCATGGCTGTTTCCAGAGGTTGCGTTTGAAATATTCGGTGCATCCCTCATCGCCATGACCGTCCCCCCCTGCACCAGTCGACCGCGCCGTGGGGCACCGCCCCCTCTCCCCCTCCCACGCTCCACCTCGTTATGCCGAGCCGCGCCCTTTCCGGCAGCTGGGGCGAGGATAGCGGCGGCGGTAGGACTAGCTTCAAATGCAAAGGAATGTAGGGCAACTTTCGTATGTCAGGTAAATCGCAATGGCATCTTGCGTATAACGACCGTTTATTGGCTTAGTGGTGAGTTGTACTTGACATTTACATAATTGAAATTATTGAAGGCGTTGTCATTGTCAACAATACTATTTATTTTTTTCTTAAGATGTTTTTAAATTATGTAGCTCTGTTAATTCTAATTTTTTATATTTTTCTTGTATCAGAAAACTGATGATGATGGCTAAGCCATCGAAAGCTGCTCTTATTGAAATAAATAGTATTGTTGACAATGACAACGCCTTCAATCATTTCAATTATTGTATAACGACCGGCTTAGGTGGCTCAGGGCTTCTACTGATGTTAATGCATTGACTCTGACTGAGAGGTCCTAAGGTTCGAGTCCTGACGGTGGGTGGATCTTTGCTTCCTCTTCCTTGTCCAATCACCCCATTAACACACTTACACTTTAACGTATTACCACACGTGCCGAGAGATCTGTCGGAAGTTTAGAGCTTGTCCCCGCTGTGACGGTGCCCCGCTGGAGGGAGATACCTGGATGAGGAGACACCGCAAACCGACGTACACTTCGACACCGGATCTCCCCACCCAGCGGGGAAAGATCACTGCCTCCTCACTGCCTGCCAGCGAAAAAATATGCAATACACTTACGGAACTAATGACCTTAGCAGTTGACGCGTCCGCTATCACTAATCAATCAATCAATCAATTGTGAATGACTAGACCGTAACTAGTGCCCTGCAGCAGCAAACATGCTTGTGTCAACTACGTGGAAAATGGGATCTAGAGCAGCAAAAATTGACTGCTCTCAAAGCACACACGTGAATACTAAATGTCTCTCTTTTTCGTGACATGACGGTAGCTGTGTCGAAGAAATGAGCAATATGAGTCGGTGCGCGCCGTATGAGAAAATTTCAAATACATTTTCCGCCAAATCCAAACTGTTTCACTATTTTTGAATTTTTCCCCTGTTTCTGGGTATCTAATGAAACTAGATACCTTTCACGTAGCCAGAGACTGCATATTCACGTGACCGGGGGATGTTCTTTCAATATCTGCGTGCAATGGAAATTATACATATTCAACCTTTAAAATCTATACATATCCAACCTTCGTTTCTGAATCATCCCTCATGAAGAATTGAAGAAAATTAAAATATTAGGCTGAATTTTGAACAAGTATTCGGGAATAATTTTAGATAGGTGAAAGTTGCAAGAATGATCATCGAACATTGAAAATAACTTCTGTTGTTATTTTGGGGAAGGACTTCAATTTGGTTCGAGAAGGAAGCAAGTGTGTGTTACATGGTTGGGAGAACCCGACCATGCCACAGCTCCCAAAAAAAACCATCCATGCCCGCGGCTGGATTCGAATCCGCAACCCTTCGAGACGAGAACGTTCCGGTACTTCCTCTTTAACGATCTCGGCTACCCACGTCAGCTGATTTCATGGCAATAGGTTTAGAAAATGAACATAAACTGCAACAAACACGTCCTACCCTGCGCAGTAGGGTACAAAGAATTGTCATGATCTGTACTAAACATGACGGTATCAATGACGTGTGGTTATTACTTTTCACAAATATACCCGAAACTTTTTTACTACGAAGGCCGTAGGGTTACAGTTGCCGCGACGGCTCGGGGGAGAAGGTCGCACTGGCGAGGGCGGGGGCGGGGGCGCGGGAGGGCGGGGAGGGGCGGAGGCGGGGGCGGGGGCCGGGGCGAAGCGAGTAAACAGAGGGCGCCGTCGTGCGAGCGTTTTTGCCGCCACCGCTGTTTGTTTACGTAGCGCCAGCGGCGCCCCGCGCGCTCCCGCCCGCCCGCCCGGCAGCCGCCGCGGGCCGAACGGGGGACACGAGACGAGGTCCCGGAGATGAAACAACAACCACACGCCCAGCGAATCCACCCACGGAGCACAGCCCTCCTCAGACTCGCAGCCACCAATTTACTTCCGAGGTGGCGGGCGAGAAGGAAGGCGTTTCTCTGCCGGAGAGTGTTGTTTTTGTTTCGTTACCTTTGCAGCAGCTTGCAGAATGTGTTGGCCCTCTGATAGCCTGAATTTTTGTAGTAAGGGTCCTTCTTTGAAAATATATCACTACAGGAAATTGTATTTCTGTTACAAAAATACGTGTCCTCACCCCGTTCCTTCCATTACTTTAGAAATTTAATTTGAAGGATTTTTGTGGAATTATACAAGGAGTATCCTGGATTAAACATATAGTTGTGTACGTACATTAACCATTTTGCCGTTGTATATAATAAATTTCACTATCGAAATTTTTTCATTGCCAGATTCTGATTAAATGATTAAGACTTAATCACTGAATATGTCAGCAAGCCAGGAAATAATTTATTTCTTATTTTATTGCTTATTCTGAATGTAGATATCATTTCCTTTGCATTGCTGTTTCTTTGTTTCTTCGTAGTAATAAAAACGTGATAAAAAAATAAAGTCGAAAAACTCCATGGCGGTGAAGTACGAGAAAACGGGCATCTCACAGACAGTAGACTGTACGTTGTCTCTAACCAAGAGTTTACCAGAGCGGGTGATCTACTTATCGAAATGTCTTATACGTGAAAAAGCTAGAATTCTTTTGGTATAAAATGAATGCACAAATTCGGAGCAAAATAAAAGAATGCAGTCCAAATTCAAATTGAATTTTCTCTCGCTTTTTTTCGTACATGCCCTTTCTTCGTACAGAATCTGAAGACACCAATTCTCATTAAAAGATAGACAGATTTGTGCATAAAGATAACCTGGCATGCGGAAAAAGACTGAATAAACAATAGGAAAAAGGAAAGGAAGAGATTTATCAGATACGCAACATAACGTATGTTTTTACAGAAATAGAGCCGCCAACTATGATTTCGTGCATCGTAGAGATTAATGGCGGAGACATTAATTTAGAACTAGTATACTAAAAACGGCGCTTCAAACGAACGTGACTCGAGAGGCAGACATCCGAAGCACTAAAAAAGATTAACTGCGGACGAGCGTAGATTCGCCTGGTGATGGACTAACAACAGCGGCTTCGTGGACCTTGGCGGGTGCTTCCCAAAGGCGCCATCACCGAGATCGAAATGGTAATGGAGTTGCTCAACGGAAACACAAGAGATAGCGTCTGATATGAATATTCAGGACAGGTAGCATATATCCGGTACAACGGGGCATTTAAAGGGATTAAATGGCAGCATTATTTCCAACTGAAGCCGCAATTTGTGAAGCGTAGCGTAGAAAACACGGGTCGTGGACATGACCCTCAAGAAAACAATAATTGTATTGGACACAAGAAGCAGTAAAAGCCTGCTTCTTGTAATGTAAACAATCATTTCGAGGAAAGCATTCATAAACTTTATGAAAATAATGAACTTCTTGTTCAAAAACAATTCCAAGTAATAACTGAAAAACATGGAATTTATGTGGGTTGAGAAATGAATTACGGAATAATTTCTTGCAACATAACATGCATTTGTGATTTAATAGAATTTCATGATATTTTTGCAAGTATTCTGTCGAATATATTTTGTTTCTCATTGGTATCTTCTCCAATTGTTTTCATAATTTGTAGTTGTTGTTTTTTTCATAGGAATGGTAAGAAATCTATTGATAAACAGACTTCAATCATCCCACAAAAGTGTTGACGTTCTATCAAAAACACGAGTTTAAATCGCGCCTTTCTTTGATAATTTCATAGCTTGGTGCATAGAAGCACCAATACAAAAACCAAAAACTTTAGTAATCTTATTTATACAATACGTACTCGCGTTTAGTTTCAGATGAATTCCAGATGTCTATTTTACGTAGTAATGTATATATTGAGAGAAAAAGTTTCACAATTTTATGTGCAAACAGTACACTGTTCAAAAGCCAATCATTTTCAGAGAGAAATTAATTTTAACGATAGCATTTATAATATTCATACTAAACGTCATATTAGTGTTTGTGGTAATTTCCAACTCAAGAAGTCTAAATAAAAAAATCCTTGGTGTTAACATTCAGTCAGTAATCACTGTCTCGAGTTAATTGAAGTTAGGTCAGAACGAGTTGACGCCTTTACAAGCCGCTCATTCCCCGGACACGAGGACCAGAGCCCGGTCGTACCGAAAACTCATTTCCTACCAAACCCTCACTGACAGCAGCATCCGGTCGAGAAAAGCGTTTCAAATCGTTGTGGTATATTTTAGGTGCCATTTGAATGGAATCCTTCCCAGCAAGGAATGACGACTAACGTCGACGTGAAGAGAAATTTGAAAGACATCTGTGACCAGTTGTACCATTTCAAACATTTTTACTGCCCGGTGGATTCCCACCGGAGTTCAACTGCAGTTACGTGACCTGTAAGGTGTTCTACGCATGGACGTGTGCCTAATAATAATGATGGACTTTCTTCCCTGTTGCTACCTGCAAAGGCATTTACGAGTCTGATGGAAATACTCAAATTTCTTGAATTATACACTAGAACCCCATTAAATCGAAACTGAAAGGAAGGTCAAATTTCTTCGGGTTGCAAACATCTTACGCCAACCAGACCTTCGAATTGACGAGAAAATACGAATGAAATTCGAGAAATAGAGGCTCAGATATTCCGTTTATAATGAATTCATTATCATACATTTTATATTTAGAGACAGATGTCATATCAATTAAACGAATTCAGAAACCCTGGAGTATGCCAGTGGCTGTTCAATTTCTACTCATTGCTGATTTAATTCTGCTCAAACACTTGTAACCACAAATTAAAACTTTTACGTCAAATTTTTCCATTAGTTAATTTTCAAATTAAACGTAAGATAGTGTTTCCTGCTTTTGATATTTTTGTTTCCCTTTAAATATTTATTCCCTGATTTACTTATTATAAACATTAGGATACGAACAAAACTTTATACTATAACGTACTGCCACAAATGAGCTTTTGTAGCTACATTGTTTTAACAGAATGTTACTGAAGTTATTTCTCAGATATGTCTTTGGCCGTGCCACAATGATTCTTTATGTCCATCAAGCCAGTTTTTTTTCTGTGAAATTCATATCATGTTCCTCATAAAATCAGCAAGGACAATTCATTCAACCTCTAGTTAAGTGCGTTCAAATTCCAGATTTTCCTCAGATTTCTAATTTTTTATCAAATTCTACGAACTTCGGTCATTTGAATGTCCGGTACATTATGGCGTATATGACTTTCGTTTTCTTTTAGTTTAGAATTAAAATCATATCAACAAGCGTCTGAAATACCTGGACTTCCCCTCCAATAAACTCGTTTCCCTCGTATTTTGTTTTTTCATCACCATTTCATTACCATCATTAACGTCTCGTCTACAGACACTACTATTACTATCCCACTAGGGATGGGCGATTATTAAAGAATAATCGATTAATATCTAATTGATGGTTATTTTTATTAGATTAATATACATCGATTAATCGTTCCGAAATAATCGAGTAGTCTTATCATAATCGAGGAATTTTTCACATGTTTTAAATAATGGGTAAAATGCATAAAATCGTTAATTAGTAAATTAATGAATCGATTAATAACTTACTTTAAGTAGTAACTCGATTAGTAACTAACTTGTTTTAAGAAAATCTACCATGAAAATGCGAACCATTCACAATTTTCTAACTTGTTAAGTTTTATTCATTAAACTTTGTGTTTAAGTCAAATATATTTATTTATTTAACGTCAAAAAACAGTTCAAAAATTTAGTTGTTATTTTAATGAAATCAGAAAAAGCAAGTTCATCAACTAAAATAACGTTAACGTTTTTAAATTAAATACAGAAGAAAGTAATACACACGGTTTTTGCACAAATAAAATGCAACTACTTAATCGAACAAATATCAATTCTTTTACTTTCTTTAAACTAACGACAAAATAAATAAAATTATATTTTTAAAAAAACTTTACACAGTGTAAATCTCAATAACAGATCATTAAATAACCAATATCGAATAGAGAGACGAGGAATTCTATTCCTAAATTTTAGATGTAGAGATGTACTTTCATATTTTGTTCGTCTTGAAAATTAATTTGGATTAAAATAATCGAACTAAAAAACGAAAAAATTAATCGATGTAAATTAATTTACCGGTGTAAAAACCGGTCATTAACCGGTGTAAAAATGTCGATTAATCGTATAAAGTAATCGATTGTTGTACTAATCGCGATTAAATCGCCCATCCTATATCTTACTGCGCTGCCTCTACACGGCCTTCCGACAAGAGGTCCGGCCCGTCCATCGACGCACGCGCACTCGACGTCCGTGACGCCGCTCATGGGGCTCCGCGCAGCCGCACAAAAAGCAGCAGCAGCAGCAGCGGCGGCGGCGGCGGCGCCTCTCATCACAGACACCACCGCGGCCACCATCCGCCGCTGTTGCTTTCTCAACTGCTGCCTTTGCCGACACCTCATCCACAGTCGCCTGCGCGTACGCGGCAGCTGCTTTCGTGCTGTTCTCGTCACCGCTGCCTCCACCACAATCGACTCCGCCCTTGTCGCCGCCGCCACTGCCTGTACCATTGCCCTTGTGTACCAGCCTCCTCTGTCTTGATTGCCACCGTTCCTTCTTCTTGGCCTCCTCCTCTCTCACCGACTCTTTGCTTCCACATTCGTAGAGTCGACTCCACTGATCATTTGCATTCCTCCGCTATATACTGCTACTGCCGCCTCCGCTTTCTCCGTCAGTTCGACCTGGGCGTTCCAATCAGCTTCCGCCTCCGCCCCATCACTGCCTCACCTCCGTTCTGCCGCCAATGACCCAGGCACGGTTGGTCGGTTGGTTGCTAGTGATTCCGGGTGCGTCAACTATTATGGTCATTATTTCCGTACGTGTAGAGCGTGTTTTTGCTCGGGAGATGGCGGTGGTCTTCACCCGCTGTGTGGCGAGATACGGCGCTGACCTACCGTCGGAGATACTCAATCAGGTATCTCCCACCAGCTCCAGCCACAAGTTCTGTGTGTGTGTGTAAGGGGCGAGGATAGGACAAGGAAGAGGAAGGAAAGGATGAAGAGTATCAGGACTCGAACCTTGAACCTCCCGGTCAGAGGCACAGCAGTGACATCAGTTGATGCCACCGCCATTGCCAACACACAACCTCTAACATCAGCAACACGTCCACTAAATACCATATGCTTGTTTCCTATGCCGTCGTCCTCTCCACCTTCTATCACAACTTTCCATCACAGCGTCAATACGTTGACTACAAAATGTTCACGTCCCAGCCAGTTACGCTGGGGAGGCGGTCATTCGCTGCTCATGAGATAGATTTTTGCGCCCAAGCTCTGAGGATTCTTAGGAAGCTCTAAGGTGCGGCACAAAGGAACTTGTTTTAAAATGTCTTGCTAACTAAAAATTACTCTAATCCAATGTACGTACGGACAAACCGGCGGAAACCCACCACCACCACTACGATGTCTAACTCATCCTCCGCCACCACTGCAAAGGCTGAGTCAGCTCAGAGCGAACATTGCCGACGCCTCTGCAGCGACTCTGACCGGGAGATCCTACGGCTCCAGCCGCGGCGGTGACGGATTGTCCCACTAGCTTCACAGCTAGGAGGTGCTGCGCTCTTTGGAGAGGATTTCTAGTGTCCGGCTCTCTGATCGGTAGTTTTCTGTAGTTTCTCCGATCAACACCACGCGAATGCCGGAGCAATACCTCAGTAGACGGGTCATGGACCTGACGCGATCTTTTATTCCTCTTCCTTGTCCTATCCTCATCCCTTACTTTTAATTTACCACTAACATTTACCACTTTTACCCACTACAGTTACCACTAACATTTAAATGCACTTCACTACCATGGGTGAGCAGTCGAGAGCTTAGAGCTGTGGTAATGCTCTGCTGGAGGGGGGGGCGCAGGTTCCTGGAGAAGGAAATCGCCAGGAATCCGAGATGTAGGTTTGTCGCAGGATCTCACCATCCTGGGGCTAGGAACTCTGCCCCTTCCGGGGATAAAACATTCATTACACTAAGTGATCTACTGACCACAGCAGTTGAGGAGTGCGGAAACATCAATCAATCCATCCATTTCCACTTGAACGTGTCTGTATCTCATCGTCCACCGCCGAGTCGTCCGCCTCCGCTCCTGCCCCACCCCGCCCCGCCTCACACTCCCCTCTCCGCCAAGCTCCGCCCGTCCCCTCCCCGCCTTTCCCGCCCTTCCCACCCTCCCCGCTCATCCCCGCCCCGCCCACCCCGCCCTCCCCGCTGTCCCCCACCCTATCCCTCCCTACCCCACCCCACTCCGTCCTGCACTGCCCCATCCCGCTCCGTGCCCCCTGCCGCTTCAAGGCGCGGCTGCGGCTGTGACCCCGTTCGGGCGGGGCGCGCGGGGCGCGGAGGAGGGCAAGGGCGATGCGGGTGCGGGTGCGGGCCCAGCTGCCGCTGTAACGGAAACGCCACTGTGCCAGAACGCCCGCCCGCTCGCCCGCTGGCCCGCGCTCGGCCGCGCGCGGCGGCTCGTGACCTAGGCTCCGGCGGCGGCGGCT
>BLKR01001147.1:305000-331850 GCA_011170035.1 Teleogryllus occipitalis | reverse complement strand
TATTTGCTTTGTAGAAGCATATAAATACTTCATTAATATCTAAATTATGATTAACAAAATAAATGAATACATTTGATCAGACAGAAAAATTAACCTAGAAATAAAAAAGCACCCAATTTTCACACTTCGACTGCTTTTTTATTTCTCGGTTAATTTTTTCTGAACTAATATATTAATTTATATTGTTAATAATAAACATGTTACATGTTTCTGGTCTGTTGACATGATTCTAGAATGCAAAGTTTTGCGTAGAAATCATATTTTCAAACCAACATTTGCGTGTTTATTGCAGCTCAGCCATTCAAAATATCTGTGTAGTTTATTAGACAAAGTATGATTAAAATTGTTTAAACAGCTTTTTTCAAACTTTCGACGTTCCCTTCCCCGATACTCTGTATATCCATGCTTCTTTAAAACCAAAAACAATAATTTGCGTACTGAAAACTAATTAATTAAACCCATGGCAGTAGAACTGTTAACATAAGTACTGTCACACATCTTTCGCAGGATAAGGAGTAAAATTTAAAGGAAAATTATAGTTCACATGAATTTTGACAAATTGCGTCTTACTTTCTATGATATTCAAATGGTAACATTATATTACAATATTCAATTGGTTAACAATTTCGGCTAAAGAGTCTTGTTTGATAATTCTCCAATTTCGTATTGTAATAAGATGTTTTATGATACTCATGTCGTAAATAACTATTTGACAACTATTATGTTTAGTGTATGTGTCTAGCAGGTTTTGTATTATTCTGAGAAACTGGATCATGCGAATCACGTTTACTACGTTATTCACACAGGAGCACATGAATCTCAAAAAAGTATTTAATAATTATATCCTCTCTGATGAATCAATGTTTTATTGATGATTTTAATTTTGAAAATTTTCATTAGTTTGGATGTTTAAATATAGGTATCACATGTAATTACATGTCTGTTAAACACGATAGCATTATATGAAGCAAGAAACGTTTTTCGTTTGATCATTCAACTTCATCAATCACTCAAAATTACTTTAATTTTCTCTGCTTATCAGTTTTATAATCTCAGATCTTCGATGAAGACATGAATCAAATAACATCGTAGATATTTGAGTGTTTTAAAAATAATAACGTGAATAAATGAATTGGTTTTATTTATTGAATTGGTTTTATAATAACCTGTAAAAACATGGGTTTTCTGTTGGTTTTGGGGATGTTGAAAACATTCAAATAGGAAAGGCAATGTTAATCTGGTGACCTTTAACATTGTTTATTTGATATTTTTCTTAGGGATAGTTTATAATGGTTAAACGTATTCAAAGAGTGCACATTAGATACCTCGAATGGCCCGTTTCCGTTTAATAAACCGCTAGGTTCTCCCTGTACAGATGGTCGTGCAAAATTCAAGGTTTTGATAGATTCGTAGAATGGCGGCCAACAAACCACCTTCGAACTCTGACGATACTGAAACGTAGTCTGTGTTGGGAAGGTCATATCACTTGACCACCAAGTTCGTTCTATGTATTTTCACTGAGAAATGCTAGTGCATTGATATTTACTAAACTGTAAACAAACGCTAAATCTCTTTGAATTGTTATAACATCTGTTTTGCTTTCTTTTAGTAATGTCAACTCGTTTTACCAAATACGTGAGTTTGTTATATTTTTACACGCTACAATTATTTAATTTTACAAGTATTTATTTTCAAGCATTTAGGAATTCATGAAATTTCATTGAAACGTTGGCCAATCTAAAAACCTTTTGAATGTATATTAAATATATTAATGTTGTTTAAAAATATGTATTAACAATGCGTAGATTTAGCACATAAAGCTCTGATTTGAATATTATACAGTGAAATCATCAAATTAACAGTTTAGAAAGGAATGATAAATTGAATTGAAAATATTAACTTAAAGTTTATATACGTTTATTTAGAAATTTCTATACTTGTGTAAATATTGTCATGTGTGATTCTACTCATGTGATCTTTCAAAACACAAAATTGAATATTTCTGTATTTGAAAACCTTAACACTACCTTCATCCAATCCAGTGCAGTTTATAGCAAACAGCGATGCAATATGTTTCCCTATTTTTTAATGGTAATGGTTAAACAAGAGGAACAAATAGTTTCTGACTCTCGGTGTTAACAGGGGATTTAAAAAAATTAATAATACTGTTATTCGGTTGCTCAACATCCCTTCGATAGAAAAACAGAAACAATTGTTTGGGCGTAATGCACCTTGAAAAATATTTTTTTATAATCAATTTCTTTCCTATTTGATAAATATATCGACTTGCAAATTGTAGGACTTAAAAGAGAATATAAAAACCAAATAAAAGTTATGCTCATACTCGCCGTAAAAATACGAATTTAGCATAATTAAATTGGCCACAGAATTTGTTTACAAGCAGGTGCATTTTAAGCGTATGTGGCATGCAAAAGCGCGGCATTGGAGAACTGTTTTCTCAGTATGCCCATCCCACGCTATTCTGCTAGCGCGAATGAATTAAGCGCAAACAAATGGGGTCTACTAAGATGTTAATTTCTTATAAACAATTACATATATCTCGAGAACGAGATATAATAGCACCGAACGGATTCCGGAATTTTGCATCACATTTAAACGCCATTCAGATTAGACAATAAAAAAATTTGCAACAAATGCAAATTTATAAACAATTTCCAAATTTCGCAAATCTTAAGTGGGGAGAGTCTCCCGATGTCCCAGAACCAAAAACAGCGAATTAACAATTTTGCAACAATTTATAATTTTATAAACAAATTCGAAATATGCGTTAGAACGGCCGGGAAGGCTCCGCAAATTGTGCCTGAAATGAATTTCTTAAAATAGCAGTTTGTCAAGAGTTACAAATCGATTACTAAAAGTTAGAATAATTGTTGCTAAAATGGTAAATATTTACTGGTCTATAGACAATCATTCTGGACGGAAAACCCCGCTTAGAAATATTTTTTTCGTCGTGGTATACGCGCAGGCAAACTATCTCGTTCCGCAGGGAAATATAACGATATTTCCGTCTCGTACGTAAACGAACTAGCACCCTCCCCCTGAGACAGCGTTCTTTCTGCCCCTTGGGATGTTGCACCAATCACAGACAACTGTGGTTCTACCTGCTAGCGATTGGTCAACGCGTCCCTCCCCTGCCCTCCCCCAGGCCGAGGGGTGTCCAAGTTTGTCGGCGCGGTGTGGAAGATAGAATTTTGAACGACATTTTTTCTGAGGGAGAGGGTACATGTACAGACACTCCACGGACCGCGCGCGATCTTTATTTCCTATTCCTTGTACCAACTGGTACTTCACAAACACACACACACACATATACACACACATACACACACATACTTATGTCCACTCCATTTTTACACATGTCAGGAGGTCCCGACAGGGGCGGAACCCCACTGAAGGAGATACCTGGAGAAGAACTTTCCGGCAGGCCGACATGTTAGACGACTATTCAGCGGGGAAAGGAATATCCCATTTCCAGGGATAAAACATGTACTAACTGACAGGAATAATTACCATAGTAGTTGACGCGCCCTGACACATCAGTCAATCGATGCGGACAGTGTAACACGGGTTTAGCGCAGAGCAAACAACTTTAGTATGAAGTTTTTGTTTATAAAAATATAGCAGGTCTAATGATGTATTTCTGTTGCACATTTTCCCTGGTTTATGACTTAGTTAAGAAGGGAAGTGTTCGGTAATTTAGTACACTCAAACTCCAAGAATTATGAAATATGTCTTAGCGATGTAAATAACTCAGAAACGGCAACAATTCAAATAATCAGATTCACTTGTGTACCGACGAATTACAATAGAGACCCTTCTTTTTAGTGTAGTCTTGTACCCTGACAGGCGTAGGGAACTCATTCATTAACTGTTCCTGCAAATTACCTGCAGGAATGTAAAAAATGATGAAATGTAAAAAATTCTCCCAATCAAAGAATCTGTTTCAAATTGCCTTCTTTCTGTCAATTTCTGAAATAAAATAAATAAATTCACCAATAATTTAAATATTTATATTTTAACTTATCAGGCAGTTCCCGTTATGTGTGGAAATAGATCGCGAAGTCGATATGTACTAATTAATCTTTTGTTTTCGAAAGAACTCTAAAAAATAATATTTTCTCGGAAATGCATCTCTAATATTGTTGAGATGTCGAACTTATGTAATGTATGTTTCAGAAAAATGTTTAACAGCAAATAATTTCCAAGATTATCACTTCATTTAACATGTTACTCCCAATTACAGTAATCATGCATAATTATAACTATTATGTACCTGTCATTTTTACACATTCTTCGCCAAGATATTTCGTAATAATCTTTGTTGTTTTGAAATTCCTTATACCAATTAATTTCAATTACCATTCTTCAATTATAAACTTGTCATCTTCAATTATTTGCCTTGGAAGTAGCTGCGTTTTAATTATTTTAAATTTTACCTGTGCCAGAATTTGCCTTTCATTACGAAGTCCATCAAATTTTCTAGCATGCCATAACGACTAACAAAAATATTACAATATATCTCTTTTATTACACAGATTGAATGTGCCGAAAAAGTAGCGTCGCCTTTCGACACTGGACGGCAACAATTTTTTCTGTGCGCAAACTGCAGCAGCAGTTGCTTCGAGACAGCGCCGTTCCACTGATAACTCCGCGCCCATATGTGGACTTACCTGCAATTTGGCGAGTAAATTGCCTCGGAAACAGTAGCCTTTTGTGAATAAAGTTGGCGGCAACGAGCGCTTTTACTCCCTGGTTGGGTGTCGAGTTTTTCGACGAACCTTTCTGAACACATCCCTTTCTCGCCGTTTCAAAGAGGCCCAATCATCCCCTCTGTCACGAAATATAAAATACAAATGAATGGAGGCGGTCGTGATTTGTAAGGGTAGAGAAAATTGCCGGAGCTGGCGGTGCGACGGGGCGCGGCGCGGGGGAAAAAAATCGTTGGCGAGTGTGGAGGGTTCGCGCTGGCACTTCTTCGCCCGTGAATGCAGCCAGATCGGAATACCCTCGACCCACTTACCGATTTTACTCTCTGCGAGCTTCGAATGAGTGGCCCCGTCTTTTAACTCCTTCGGGCCGAGGACTCTCCACGGGCTCAAGGAGAATCGAATTTGTTTCCCCAATTTTGTGCGTTCGTTCACAGCCGATTGGGTCCAGCATTGCATTAGACGTAGCCTTTCTGTGAATATTACTGTCAAATTGTGTATAAACATAATTAAAAATTAATAAAATTATTTTTTTATTTAATTGACGTGTTTATAGTTTACTGGAGCAAAACACCAAAATCAGCATTGGTGTTATAAGGCACGAACAGCTCGCCGGGTAGGTGTCTGCAGGTAATCTTAGCTGGCGTGACCAATTGGTAACTTCAAGCATATGTGTTACTCGAGACGAACACACGCAAGTAGAACAATTTTAGCATAAAACAAAATATTAAAAAGTTCTACGAGGCATTATTCTTTCAAGTTTTATTATATGTTTTTTGATTATCACACAAGAGATATCTTAGAAGGTTAATTATTAACTATTCTTTTTGAATTGAAAAAAGATGAATGGGTAGAAATGTGTGAATATTTTGGATCTCCATTTCCAATATAAATAGAATTATTATTGTATAGGAAATTGATTATGCATTAACAATTTAATTACAATCATAACAGAAAACAAAATATAATTTCACAAAAACAATTATCTCATAAATTAATTGATGATTAATTCAAGTAGCAACAACGTATTTTGTAATCACATAATATATCATACTACTCATCCATCCCCCTCACTTTAATTATGAGTAAAAACACATTGAACTGCACCAATACAATTTATAAACCCGTCAAGGAAATACCTCCAGCATTTACGAAGCGCTTACACACTCCGTGGGAATTCGATTGCCTCATATCTCTCACAGGAAATGACACCTCAGAGAAACTCCTATTTGCCTTTGGCACGTTGACTGGACAACTGTTCGAGAAGAGTATTTACCGATCTGCAGGCGTATCTGCCACGATAACATCAACATGTGTCTTGCTTCCACGCCCTCGCAACCGTCTGCCTCCCGCTCGCCCTGCCCTCACCACGTCCTGTCCCTCGGTTTGCTAGCTCACGTAAAAAACATTTTCGTCTACTTCCGTACGCAGATATATCCTGCAAATAAGGATAATTTTAAAATAACTTTGCGTAAGGGTTGTTTATATTTTATATTGAAAATAAGTATAGTTAAGAAGTAAATAAAAAATTAGTTAGTTTTAAAAGCATTAAAATTTCCTTACAAATAGCGTAATCAATTTTTATTTAGAAATCTATGATGGTGAAAAGGTAAATTATTTGAAAATAATTGATTTGGATATAGGGGATGTATGTTTCTATACTAGTAGTTGAAAGTTTCTATAGAATGTTTTTGTTAACCGACAATACAACTAGTTTAATAATAAATAATACTTTAATTAATTAATTAATTAATTAATTAATATTATTTATAAATAAATAATAAATATTATCAGTTATTTGTTTGAAAGCTTCAAATTAATATTTAATGTTGGAAAAGTTTCATTTCAGTATTTTCTACAGTTAGTTAAGACAAAGGAACGATCAGCCCAGCCATTTTAAATAAAAATAATACAGTTCAATCCATTTAGTGATATCCTGAATATACAAATATGAAAAATACCATGTTGCAAATCATTATTATTATCTTAATCACTTAAAAAATCCTGAACTAAGTTTCTCGGTATTATTGTGATGATAACTGTTTTATAACAGGTAATTAACTGCCAACTCTTTGCTGACATGTGTTTTCAAATAATAACGTGAAAATGTACAGTTTCGTGGAGTAAAATCGTCAATTTTCTCCAATACATGTCAAATGTCATCAAAAGTAGATTAGCTCGTCCGCTAACACGTCAGTAGGAATATGTTCACATAAACGCACAGATAACGCCCAATGTTTACCAACGTCCACATTGTAGCAATTAATGTCCATGTGGCATTCGTGTCATTTGGCTTATCAGAGATCTTCTTAATGACACTTTCTTACTATGCCGATTTATAAGAGCCTCTTTCTTGTACCTATTTGGCTGCAATTACATTTCCTTACCTTCATTGTAGGGTTTCAACTCTTCAGTTGCAATTGTAATGACGCAATTTGTTAAAGTGTAGTTGTGAGGATTAAATTACGTGTATGGATGTTGCAAACATACTTTAAACACGTAACTACGATTTTAATACTGTTTTTCTATTTATGTAATTTGAAAAGTTATTTGTCTTTTTTTACGTAACAAAACGTGTTTTTGAATCCACTTCATGGTTTGTATTTGGGGAGCTAATGGAAGCAGTTGGCCTAGATCGAGCGTGAAAATGAGTTTGTTGAAATTGTGGCGTAACATTTGAATGCGAATGTTAAAAAAATACCTATTAGAAGTATTTTCTCGCATAAAAATCTACTGTGAAAAAAATATTGCATAATTTATAATTTAAATATTAAGAATTGTGATAAGCCAAAAGCCCCCCTCACGTTAATATAATAGTAACGAAACGAGTGTATAAAGAGGGGGATAATCGCATGAATGGTATGATCAAGAAAACGAGTGACGATAGGAGAGAGTTTTCTACTCTAACATCAGTACAGAAGTTACGTTAAATTTTTTTTTTTTTGCTTCCGTTTGTGGATAATTCAAATTTTAAGAAGTTCAATCGCATTTTTTCCACCCGAGCCATGCATTTCATCATAAATATTGCTACTGAAAAAGATCTATTTTAGTGAGCCATGCATTGTTTTTGTTTCCACGAAATATTTGCAGATGGAAGGTACTGACCATATTGCGGATAAAATATTAGAAGCTGACAAAGTCATGAAAACATTACTTCCCACGAAATGTAAAGACAGTATGAGAGAGAATACATGTATAAATATTGGGGGGAAGAAACTAGTCACTTCTGACACAGTTTTTCTGTAGTATAGTTTTTAGAACTGGTAAACACAACTGCCGTTTACATTTTTTACATTAGTAATCCTAAAATCAAATGTTCACTCGTAAGACATTTAATTTATTCACGTTAAATATTTTATGTTGTTCCATAACTCTGATAATTTAACGTTTACTTTCCCAATTCATTCGTTATTTATATGTAGTTGTTGTAGGTATGTAATATGTGATGCACATTTTTGTTCATGTTTCATGGCCAACTGAAATACCTTGTCTATGTCTGTTATATAGTTTCGTAATTAAACGATTTCGTTCCTTTTCTAAATTACTGTTGGCAGATTTGAAGTTTTAATAGCACGGTGGAATTTTAATGGCACGCGTGCTATTAATATAGAGATTATAACGAATTTTCTTGGAATTGATGAACATATTTAGTTCACTAAATGAAAAATACTATAAAGTGACGTTCATTATAATTTACTTGTACGTACAGAATTACAATAAGGGCAATAAGGACGAATTGTTTTGGTAACAAGTGTAACCAAACAGAGGTCGCGGAAAATATCCATTTGGTATACCACAATTCGCATAGGTGGAAAAGCAACGCCCCTTGCAGATAGAAAAACTACGTAGATCTTTCCCAGACGGCCACGCAAATCGACGGGCTGTTTTCTCACGGAGAATTATAATAATTAAAAAATTAACAAACCAGTCTAATACTGGTAAGAAAATTTGACATTTCATCATAACCTTAAGTCAATTGCACACCTAAATAAATCCAGCTGTTACACACACTGTTCATGTTACACACTTTCCCCTTAGGGATAAAAGTAAGTTATAATGAACGAGTCACCTAGAATAGAAAACGAAACATCAGTGGCGGGCAGTCAATCTGGCGAAGAGTGGAGGAAGGGACGCCACGTTCAACGGTGACAAAGGCAAGTGTGGAAATGGCAGCAAGAAAATCCGAGTTCGTCGAGGGTAAAACGGTACTAGAATGAGTGAAGGCAATAGTAAGACATTAATGAGGCGATATGCTAGGGGTGGAGTGAAACAATATAGATATATATGCGCCTTCAGAACACAAATCAGACTGATTTTGTGGCGTTTTAAAATATTAAAAAATTAGGGGACTAAATATGGATATGATAAGCAACTCAGGGGAATTCAATGTAGTTCTAGAAGCTTTTACGTCAGAACTTGCCGGACTGGAGGTTGAAGGCCTCAAAGAACCGTTTCTCACACCGTAATCTACATGAGGAGATCTTCTTGAACGTTCTATTAAATTTTTGCTGGTCCGGCGCTTCTCGATATTACCCCACCTCAGAGACATGCAGAAACTGCAATTAAATGTGAATGAGAGAGATGGAGAGACGCAGAGATGGATAGATAGATAGGTAGAGAGAGAGAGAGAGAGAGAGAGAGAGAGAGAGAGTCAGACACAGGAACAGAAAGAGACGGAGGGAGAGAGAGAGACGAAGAGGGAAAGAGAAATGAAGAGAAAGAGAGTGTGAAGGAGAAAGATGGAGATGAAGACAGAACGTCTGCTGGGTTCCGCTAATTAGTCATAAAAATTTAACTGCAAAAACTAGAATTTTATCTGACCACCTGCTTGAAACAAATTGGACCTCTAAATGGTAAATTAAAATAAACATGAATAAATGTCAAGCTAAAATATTCTCACACTGTAAACCAATCACCCCTTCAGAAATATTAATTCTTAATCAAGATTTACCCTAGATATCGTCCAAAACAGTTATCAAATATCTTAGATTCCTCTTAGACACTAAACTTAAATGAAATGCCCATATTAAAAATATTATATTCAAAGTTAACACTAAAATTCATAAATTACACTCCCTCATTAACTATAAATCTCCTATACATATTCACTTAGCAATTTTTAATGGGGAAAAATGTTTAAAAGACCACTCTTTATGAGAGTTGGATTTCCCTCAAGTAAAAAAACCGACTACCGCTTCCATCCTACTCCTGCTTGACGGCATTTCTTCAGGATGGTGCTGTCATATATTTAACTGTCATGTCTTTGTCCCCTCTTTCTCCTGCATATTTGCTTTTGCGAATTTTCGGACGCGGTTCCAAGACTTTGGGGATTGGAGCAATTCATCTACAAGATTTTCCACTATGAGTGTTTTGTTCAATTGTGTATAAGCTTCTTGTCTTGGTCTTCTCCAACGCGGGCAGTGCAAGAATGTAAGCTCATCTGTGTCAGTTTACTCGCAAAACGTGCATCGCTCGTCTTCGGAATAAAATTATTCGTCCTACCCTTTCTTATGCTTGCCCCATCTGGCCCAATGCTGCCAAAACCCATACTAAAAAATTTCAAATTCTCCAAAATAAATTCATCCCAACAATATTTCATGCAACTTGGTATATTCCAAACTGTCAACTTCATAATAAACTGAAAACTACTACTATCCACTCCCTAATGCGTTCACAAAGCCTCAATTTTTTCAACAACATACATAACTTACAACAGACCACCAATTTCAATTTAGGTCAACCACATCATTTTCCACGATGCATACTATCAAAATTTCCGAAAGATATATTTCATCTATCTTAAATTCTAAATTTACAATACATTATCCTTTTACTCTACATTTTATTTGCCAATTTTATTTTTTTAATAACTTACTCCTCTTAAAAATTAAATGTTAATAATCCATACGTGAGGTTCTTGTGAGATTCAAATCGCCTGTTATTTATTTGTAATGTCCATACCCCTGAAAGACAAGCATGTCAAACAGGTAGAAATAAATTTAAAAATAACTAAGTTCACAGAGCATGTATTTCATGGCCAGACCACAGAAAAATTCCCCTTTATATCGGTATTCGACGATCTGATCAGGAAGAATCCCATGTCAAGTTTAGGAAAACAATGGTGTTTATTTTTATACTCTAAAAATCTGAGAAATGTGGTTAAATATTATGATGATGATATTGTTTAAATTTAACAGCCGACAGGGAATGCGATTTGTGAAATTTTGTTGTTGATTTAGGAAGGAAATCGTTACTATTTTGGACATTTTTCTTCGGCCCCAGATCACATGAGAAGCTAACAAGAGCGCGCGAAGAATTTGTGTAAGCAATAAAGAACTATATTTATTTGATCAATGTATAAAGAACTTAAATTATCCAAAAGAAAAATTCAATTTAAACTACTTACGAACCGGTTAATTTCAAAGGTTGTACGTACTCAGATAAAATGAGCTCTTAGTTAATATTTTTCTCTATTTGATAAATGAATAAATGTATTTATTTGAAATAAGGCTGATCAATTGGGAGTGAGATGAAATCAATCAAATCAACTCTTATTTACATCAAATTCCCAGAAATCACTGTTGGTACGGAGTTGGTTCTGCATACGATAACGTAAGTATCAATCAGTCGTATGATATCAATGTGCCAGGATATGTGAATATTTGAATATCTTTAAATGTTAGCTCGCAATCCTCACGCAATCTTTCCGAGCTCTTCCTTGTTCTATCTTCACCCCTTACACACACACTTGCACTAACATGCTCTACGCTACCACACATGCCGAGAGACCGGTCGGGAGATTAGAGCTTGTCCCGGCTGGGGAGGTGTCTCTCTGGTGGGAGATACCTGCTAGGGGAAAATTCCTCTAGCCGACGGTAGGTCGGCGCCGGATCTCGCCATCCAGCAAAGTTTAAGTTCCAAGTAAAATATTTTCTGCTGCATAACTGTTTCTATACAATTAGAGACTATTCCGAGCATAAAAAAGAAATTAATATCAATTGTAACGATGACATTTAATGTATTGTTTACCATTTGATTTGTCTAATTCTAAACAACCTGCAACAAGTATTGTTGAGAATTACTGAGACAGCCCCTAGTTTTGCTTCTGGACATAAATGTAACTTCATTATTCGTGCACGTCTTCTAGAGTTCAGTGGGAAATAGTTATTCAAATTACCGTTCTCCATATTGTCGTGTCAGAAGTATATTCCTTGTCGAAGAACATGATGAGGGGTAAGACCCGAATCTATAGCTGGTCTGCCTTAGAAAATAGATTTTATTACATCGGAGCGAATTTTTTCAACAAATTCTTGCCAAAAGTGTCCTTTTTTTCTGTATTAAAAAATTCAACTTTTTTATGATTTAGGGTAGGGATCCCAGAGTTAAGATAACGTGCACAGAATACACTTTTGCTCGTAGCACGTCACACACAGTTTTTAACGTAAAATAAATTTTAAAAAATCATTCCCCTATTATATAAAGCATCGGTAAGTTTTTAAGGCAACTGGAGGTAGAGTCCAAGTGCACTGGGAGATCCCACGTGAGAGCAACAACAGAATTTTTAAGGTGTGAATCACATGAAATTGATACAATTATCGTTTCTACAGGTAGTACATATTCTCAAGTAATTGGGACAGGAAAACAATCATTGAAGTGCGAAACAATCATTGAAGTTTTGGTGTAATATAAAAACCTAGTTACTGTCAAAGTTTAAAGAGTTCCTTGAATTGATAATACCCTGTATTCGTAATAAAGATATCAATATTTGTTCATCTGCATGTATTTACAAACGATTGTGCTTGTAAAATGCAGTTTGATTGCGTTTAAACCCTACACATTTGACTATTTCATTAAAACAAAATGTATGTGTGAGTTTGAAAGAACTTGGCTTTCTCAATAGATGATGCTGCAACGCGCATACGAGCAATCTTACTTGTTCTCTTAATTTTTTTATCCACAATTCAGCCTTCTGCTACTCAGTATACATTTATATTACAAGTATTTCCACATCATTGCTTAAATAATAATAATAATAATAATAATAATAATAATAATAATAATAATAATAATAATAGTATCTCTTCATTTTCACAAATAACGCGTAATTAGGACAAAATTCAACTTTCTGAACCATAACAATTTTTAAAATACTATCTCCACCAATCCAACTTATGCATTCACACAACATTTTACACGGCACAAATTAAATAATGACAAACCATTTCATATCAAAATCATTCTAAATTATTGTTTTTCATATTGTCATTATAATTATATTATTTCATCTTCTCATCCTAATTCAGCTCATGTTTCTTTCAACTATATGCATTTATTTAAATTCACTCGTTCTTTTCTTCTATCCAGCGGTTGGTTGGTGTCTTGAACCACAGCAATATCGTACTACAAATTAAATGATGTCCAAGTTTACAAATCTCTACTTTCTTGCTCTGGTATCCCTTCCTTTGCGGAGGACTTACAGCTTTATTACTTTAAAAATTAAAATCACTCAAATCATTTCTCCTCACGATATTCTCAGCACTATCGATCTGCTTCTTCTCTGAGAGAATCCTCCTTCGTCCGAACACATCACTGCGATCTTGTGCGCGATCTGAACGCCGAGCTGCTCGTGATCCTCCATTGATAACGCCCTCCCCCATGTCGCTACTCTGTCGGCTCGATTTAACAATGTCCAATAAAGTTGTATTAAAATAAATACGTCGCCTTGTGAATCAGTTTGTATTTTAATTGGAAAAAGGGAAGTAGGAATATTTTGGAACACGATGGACTGTACTTTCACCGACGCAAACTTTTCCCTCTGCACTCCACCGGACTTTTTTCTACATTTAGCCGCAGCTGTACACATGATAATAAACTCTTAAAATGTGTTGCTGTGCTGCAGCTGCAGGTTGTATCTACAGGAATCTCGCCCCAGAGGGCCGTCGCCCCAGCGGGCCATCACCCCAGCGGGCCATCGCTCCAGCGGGCCATCGCCCCAGCGGGCCATCGCCCCAGCGGGCCATCGCCCCAGCGGGCCATCCCCCCAGCAGGCCATCGCCCCAGCGGGCCATCGCCCTAGCGGGCCATCGCCCCAGCAGGCCATCGACCCAGCAGGTCATCGCCCCAGCGAGCCATCTCCCCAGCGGGCCATGGCCTCGGCGGGCCATCGCCCCAGCGGGCCATCACCCCAGCGGGTCGTCGCCCCAGCAGGCCATCGCCCCATCGGGCCATCGCCCAAGCAAGAGGAAGCTCTAAGCTCCGGACTGGTAGAATATGTAAGTGTATTTGTGTGTGTGTGTGTGTGTGTATGTGTGTGTGTGTCTGTGTGAGAGTAGCGGAAAGGACGAGGGACTGGAGGAAAGATCGCGCACGGTCCATGGTCTGTTTGATAGGGTAGTGCTCCGGCATTCTCCTGGTATTGATCGGATAAACCACGGAAAACTAACGATCAGAGCAGCTGGCTGCTAGAATTTCTTCTCCAGACAGCGGTTGAACTCGTCCTAGCAATGTAGGTAGTATTGAAAATCAACCACCGTGGGGACTCGAACTCTAGCCACTCCCGTTCAGAGTCCCTGCAGAGACAGCGACAATGCACTATCACACTATGCCAATCGCACTATGGTGATGGAAGTATATTTTAGGGCGATAGAGGGAAATGTTGATGGAAGCAGCTAATCGCAACATTTTTTTTTCTTTTGCGGTAAAATCGATAACAAGGAGTGTAGAGATTCCGAAAGGTCCGGAGCGCAGGTGAGCTGCCCCCTCCACTCCCACCTCCTCCCCCACCCCCACCCCCAACCCCGCTGGGAGGCGAGTGCCGCCATGCCCCCGCGGCAAGCGGCTTTCCGAGGCAGACGGTGGAGCACTCTGGCGGGATCGCGGGCCCACCCGCCACCGCGCTCTCCGTGTGCTCAACCCTATGAAGGGCGCGCCCCCACTCCCCTACGTGAAGGGCCCTCGCGCGAAGGGCACCGCGCCTGCTCTCTCTCTCTCTCTCTCTGTCCCTCTCGCGGCGCGCGGCCGAGGGCACTCTCCCTACAAAGGGCAAGGGCGTTTAGAAAAAGGGCGCTCCCCTCGCCCTGCCCCTCCCTCCGTCCAGCGGAGGTGCGTTCCTCGGGACGATTCCGCGAGTCTTTTTCGTGTTAAAAAATCACTTTTACCCTACGTTCACGCACCGCTGACGACTTTCCAAGGGTCGCCCTGCACAATAGGCGTAATGTGGATGTGTGGATAACACATTTTATGAACTGCTCTCCCCCCCCCTCTCGACGCTCTTGTGTGTTCGCCCCGCGTGCCTTTGTAGAAATAGTACGCACGAGGTGAATAGCAGGTTAGGTTAGGTGTAGAATCAGGTTCATCAAATGCGCCTGTCTTGGTGGAGAGGTCACTTGAGAAAGATTGGCCCTTCTCTGCAGAGGTGGCGGCGGTGCACTCTCAAAGGGTGCTCCATTCAGGGCCTTCGAATTTCCTGAAGCACATTGGAGATTCTTCTTAGTAGTTCTTTTATAGTTGTCTCCTGTTGTAGTAATGGTCAGAAGAATGATTTAGTAAGAGGTTCTAGTTAACTGAATTAATATAAAAGATATTAATATAAATTAATGTAGTACATCACATCTATGACATACACTTTTGATATTTTATAGATACGTGAATTAATGTAATGTAATAATGTTTAAAAATAATTAATTGGTACGTCGGCAATGAATAAAATATTTTTCCCTCAAATTTTATGTATTAGAGTCATAAACATAAATGTTTAATTAATAATTAAATAATAATTAACTATTAACTTCTGCTCACAAGATGAAAACATTTATTTTATTCAAGAATTCGTAATAGTCAATAATATTTTACTGCAGTTTGAACTTTTTGAATTTTCGGAAATTTCAAAAATTTGGGGGCTTTCCAACCACTGCAATATTGAAGAAGGATTTTTTCTTCATTAAACCTGTTCATCAAAAACAAATCTTTAAATGAGGTCATGTGCCACTTTGGAAAATATGAGTAGTTTTTTATGAAATATAGGCAATATTGAAACAAGTTTAAACAATTATTTTTGCGAAAACTTTTCCAATATTTTACTTCAATTATTTTTTCGTAGGTAGCAAAGAACAGTAAAGATGGCGCAGGTCTCATCTTGGCTCGCTGTATTTTCGAAAATTGCAAACAACAAAAAGAGTGCAAAAGTGTGATAGTGGTTTGTTTGTTAAATGAAATTTATTATAAAAAATCCGATCTTTAAAATGTTTAGGAACATTTTTTAAACTGTTAGCAGTTAAGCATAATTTTGCAAAATTTTGAAATTGCAGATTCGAATTTTCTGCACTTCATTTGTTAGAATATTTCAGGAGTTATCAGGTTGTCTTGCGATAATGAGAACGCTGCGACACGTCAATTTGTAATTCACAGATTAACTTCTCGTTGTCGGGCGATTTCTGTGAGTATGGAACGAAATTTTTGATTGGTGAATGTGTGTTGAACGAATTAAATTTTCGCGCGTGTTGCGCTACGAGTAGTAATGTGTAGAGCCCGGAAGTTCACGCACTTAGTTTACCTGAAATTGGCAGGCTAAATGGCATCTATTTTTACCAAAATAGGCATCCAAAAAGGCGTTTATTCTATCTAAAGTAGAGATGCTATAAACATGTAAACAATTAAAACTCACACGTAAAAGAAATTGTAAAAAAAAATAATTGAAATCATTCCAACTCTAAAATTTACATTATCACTTCACGAGTAAGAAAATGATATTTTCCTTGCAATTTTGATTCCGCATGACCACGCGGTATGATGGCCACGAATTTCTTTTTCTCGCGGCGCTGTCTCTTCAAAATACTATTGTGAACTCCCTTTTGAATCTTGAAAAGTATCAGTGAATATGAAATTATACATTTCGCACTTGTGTTATCGCCAACTCTGAGCATCGTGTATAGTAAGCTGTCCACAAAAGGATCGGTGGTTATACTCAAAAGTAGAATGGGTTTGCTCGTATATGAACGAAGTCTGACGGTTTCATTGAAAAAATCAAAATTATGATTGGTATCATCTTCCTTTTTCATTCATATTTTTATCACGGTGTTTGCTTGCACAGAAAGACAAAACACTACTGTGCCTTCGAGTTGTCCAGGCTTGCAGGTAAATATATCCAACGTGATCCCGATCGGTGCCAGGAAAAAAGTAAGCAAAATAAATAGGAAAAGTCAAAAATGGCAGAAATAGGCATCAGAAGTTAAAATGTGTAAGGAATGGCAAAATGAAATCTTCTGATAATGAACAAAAGGCAGAAATAGGTCAAAATAAGGCTAATGGCAAAAATAAGCAACAGACACCCTTGGACCATTTATTAAATTTTCAAAAAAATTACTTCATTATTTTTTATTAAATTTTGTTTTTGGACATTGTGAAAGGCGTTTAAGAGCATGGTGCAGGTCTCGTTTTCGTTGAAAACCCTGATTTTTCGAAAATTTCCGAAGTTCAAACTTTTTTCGTCGTCATCCTACAATTAAAATATTAAATGTAGATATTTTTCCCTTAATGGAATCTGTTCGTCAATGATTTGAAATAAGATTATGTACAATTTTTCGAAAACTTTAGTACTTTTCGCGCAATTTTAATTGAAATTACGGCGGAGAAAGGATGTGATGTTTTAGCTTCACTAGCTTTTTTACTCACACGTGAATTCACGGTGGAGAAATGTCTCATTCTGATTTATCCGAGCTTGCTCTGGGCGATGCTTTGGAGTACAAGGAAGTGGGGAGTCCTTTGACCATTGAGATTTACTCATTTTACTGGAAAGTTCCAAAACAAATTTGCGCGCGGCACCGCAATAAGCGTGACCAACAGGGAGTTCCTGGGAAACGCAACTGCCCACGCACAACGACTGCTGTAGGAGCGCCTGCGTGGGCGCCGGCATGAGCATCGCGTTGCACGTGCAAGAGGTCCACATCTGCGACTTCTCATGCTACTGCGACCGAGATACCGCGCTGTTCCAGCCTCATAAGTAGATACCAGAAAAATATGTAATATGAAACGTCAAAATATGTACATAAAATATGTAATGAAACAGAAAGAATATGTAATAAATATGTAAAATCGGATATAATACGTAATATTAAAATTCTCTAATTATAGAACACTTTTACATAATATGAACTTTTATAAAAAAATTCGTATACAAATTTTAAAAACAATGCAAGCGTTTCAAATTTCATTTGGAAAGCACAAGTTGATGCGTACTTGCACCATACAACTTTCGCATCGGTAGTACAATCTTCAGAAATTGTTATCCAGGAATATTGTTTAGCAGCCAGACCAGATGCAATAGAAGCCATCATACAAGCTGGCGATATTTAGCGCAAGCTTAACAATCACTGCAGCATGGAATATTCTCGTGAAAGTGGTACATGACGATGATCGCCAAGTTTGTTGGACATTAAAGTTAAAGGTCGCCCAACGCGGCGTCAGTGACACTTTTCACACGTAAAGGTGAAAATTATCTGTCGCTGACATGCACTTCCCGCCACTGAGATAACTGAAGCAGGCGCGCCGGACTGCGCTGGACTATCCGACTTCGTCTTCACGAGCGTACCTCGAATAGAGCACGCAGTAACACGCAGAAATAATACAGGGAAAATTGCTGAAGTTTTTGAAAATACATCGTATCCCATAAATATGTGAGAAAATTGATGGAATAAAAAAATTGTGAAAATAGCGAAATATGTGACATATGTAATATGGTACCAAATATGTAACATTCTTTTAACGAAAAAATTGGTTATTCTGTTAGGACGGCGACAATTTGCCAAAATTAAAATTTTCAAAGCGGTAAGTAGAAAGACAAAAAATATGTAATTACATAAAAATTCGGTCTCTACTCATAAGATAAAGCTTGGCCAATGGCTTAGAAATAAAACGTTCATGAAAAGTATGAAATTTGCGCAGGAAATAGACATACATATGATTAAAGTATAACACATGTAATACTTTGCTCTTGCCTGAGATCGACGAGGTTTTATATGGACTGGTGAGAGAACATCTAGTTGCTTTACTCGCGAATGGAAACTTAAACAAATTGTTTCCTCCTCCCCCAAACTACCGATGAAGATGTAATGGGGATCAACCTTTTCAGGTATCCAATAGTGGAAAGCGGGTCTGAGAGAAATGTGACAAGATGCTTTAGGGCGATTCCGTTAACTTACTTGTTAACTTGTTTACTGCATTTTAATTGAGCTTATGTTCCCTACACTTCCAACAACATTTATCGTGTGAATACCAAAATAATAATATTCTATAACACTAGAGCATAGGATATTTAACTGGTGAAATTAATTACGATTATTGCAAACATTTCATGATTAAATGTAAATATGGCTTGATACGTGATCGAAGTTTTTGTGGCATATATTTTGATATTTTAGTCCATCTGGATTTTCTACAGGCTGTAGGTTCAGATCATATCTGGTTTACTAAGCGGCCCATTTGACGCAGTCTCGTGATGAAATTTTCGAGCATATTTATCGTTTCATGTTGCCTTTTCAGGTAGAACGAGAATCTGTCATAAACGATTCTCTGACACAGAGGTAACTTTTATTCAAGCTACTTCTTTTTTATTCTAAGCTGGAGAGTGGAATGAGGTGGAAAGGGGAAATCAGCGCTTCAGTGAGGCGCTCCCTCGGTCACAGAGGCGGGTGAGGATCTGAGGATCTGGATGGAGAGGCAGTAAGGAGCGAGGCGCCTGCGCAACGCGCTGAGTACAATGATGCTAACATATTACTAACTCGCTCAGTTACTTTTGTGAAAGAGCGACGCGCAAAATACCTGCGAGGCGCCCGCGTGCAAAGCGAGCAGCGCATGCCGCAGCAGGCGGCGGCGGCGGCGGCCCGCATTCTTTGCTTTGTAGAGGCACGCGCACACAACGGCAGAAATTACGTCTCTTCTCATTTCCTCCCTCCACCGCCACACCTCCGCTCCAGTCCCCGCTCCGCACCTTCTACCCTGCCACCCTCGCTCGCCCCATCACCACGCCACCCCCGTCACCACTGACTCCTCTACGCCACCGATGATTCACCATCTCCTCTCCCACAACCTCCATCACATCTCCCACCCACACGGTTCGCAACCCCTACACACCCACCCACTCCGCCAGCTCCGCTCATTCCACCTAGCCTCCACCACGCCAGCATCCCCGCTTGCTGCAGTCCCGTTCCTTCACTCCCCTCAACACATGCCGGGAGACCGGCCGGGAGCTTAGAACTTGTCCCGGCTGGGGCGGTGCCCCGCTGGTGGGAGATACCTGGTTGGGGAAATCCCGCTAGCCGATGGTGGGTCGGCGCCGGATCTCGCCATCCAGCGGGGATGATCACTGCCAATTCCACAGGAAAAAACTGGCACTACACTTACGGGACTAATGACCTCGGTAGTTAACGTGCTTGGAATCTCTAACAACCAACCAACCAACCAATCCGCCACCGCCGGCAACAACTCCGCTCATTCCACCTGACCTCAACCACGCCAGCATCCGTTTAGCCCACCCCTCATGTTCCTTCACTTCCCTCATCAGCTGCCCCGCTACTTCACGTGTCACCTTCATGCCCTGCCGCCTTTGCCGTATCCTCCACGCCCCCTCCCTGCCTCCCCCACCCTTACCTTCGCTTCACCCACCGCCTCCGCAACATCCCCGCGCTCCAGCCCCCAGCATCCCCCTCCGCTCGCCTTCCGCGACCTGCCACCCCTTCCCCTCTCGCCGTCCCATTATGTTCGCACGCTTTCCATTAAGTGAGTTAGTTCCTGTGCCGCCCGCCCCCCCCCGCGCCCCTAGGCAGCGCCGCGAAGCGGGGCGCAGAGAGGGTAATGACGCGCATTTTGGTTGCTTTATTAAAATCACGTCCTTTTCTTTTTCTGGAGGAGCCGACGCGCGAGGCAACAAAAGGAATTGAAGAATAAAAGACACTTTTGAGACTTATTAAATTACTTCATCTTCTTCAAATAACATAATTAAACTGCCTCACTACGACAATGGCGTCTGAGCTGTAACGAGCTTCCCTGACTCCAACTGAGCTGTAATTAATATTTTTCCTTCGCTGCGAGACTTAAGCAGTTCGAAAATTAACGACAGTCTGTGTCAGTGTTTTGCATGGAGATAAAATACGGCGAGTTTCCTGTTGTTTGAGAAAAAAGATTTAATATATTTTTCTCTGAGCATTCAGTCGCTGTGAATTCGTGAAAAATGCGATACTTTATTGTCAGCTCGAACGAAGTACATTTGTTTCACCATCAAATGAATGGTGTGTCGTTTATATTTACTTACATTTTAAAATGCACATTTGCGGGAATAATTTGAACGGAATTAATGGAAGATAAAAATGGGAAACCGTTTCAATCTAAACTGCTGTTAAAAACACATCAAACCAAAATGACATTATTATGTTGATTGTTTATTTCTTTTAGGGACAAATTCCATTACATGTAAAACAATAGACTTTGCACATTCCAATGCAATGTAATTCAAATGTGTGAAAACAATAGAACATTTGATCTAGTATGTAATATACAGGGATGTTTTAAACTTAGGCTAACGCAAATCAAAGTTCTTTTACACCTTAAAAAATGTTATTTTTTTAAATACATTATGTTCATTTTTTATATATTTTGATTAAACACTCCGGTATATCCACGTACATCATACGTTATTAATTGTTATAGACGCAATAGCAAAAAATGAAGTTTTTTTTAAATTTCGGGAGTAAAAATAATTTTCGTGTATAAAATACACGACTTCCGTTATTGTGAACTTCTGAAGACTATCGTTTTTGGTTCACTGTATCTGTGTTTCTCTACATCCGATGTTATCAAAATTAAATAGAATTTCTCTACAATGCTTGATTTTATTAATTGCAAAATAGTGCTGAAAATTTGAATACATTGAAATCAGTTATATTTATATTTGAAATCGGTTATTTTCAATTGTTTGCTTCGTATATTTTTCATTATTGTCCACTGTCTCTAAGTATCGTAAGTCACCCTTCAATGCTTCTTATACAGCGTGGTGGACTGCCGTGCGCCTATTTCGCACAACTTTACCAGAAGAAATTCATTCCGGGGTGGGCATCAGGACGTTGGACTCTATCCGCACCCCCCGCAGGCGTACAAGTACGCCCTTGCGCTGATACTTAGTTAGTTAGTGCCTTATTTTACGTGGCGAGACTCGGGCCATCAGGCCCGCTCTTCCGCCTAACCACGCAAATTTCGTTACGCTCCTTTCACCACCTAGCGGAGAAATTATCTTGGGCGACGAAACAGGCGGATCTCAATTTTGCTCAGAGGCTTTATTTAGGCTTGATCTTTTACATGCAGTAAATCTACTAACATGGGACAGCCGGCTTTACTTCCCCTCCGAAGGAAGGGGTACGAAGGATTTTTTTCGCCCTTAAAAATACACGTCTTCGATCGGGTTTGAACCCGCAAACTCGGGTACAACAGTCCGGTACGCTGACCGTTAATACCACCGAATCCGCGCAGATATGAGTCCCGCCAGAACGCAATTTACCTTTTCGGTAACCACCCCATTCAATATGAGTCAGGCCGCCCTACCTGCTCAGAGCTCCTAGCTATCCAGGCTAGTTCTGAGTCAAAACAATGCGCTACTCACATACGCCGGGACAAGTTCCTCCTTTTTGCTCAGAGTATCAGGCCACTGCCACGACGAAGCCAAGAGCCCATCAATCCCTCCCAAAGGTAGGCGCGCCAGGGGCCCAACTGGTGGGTTGCCGGACAAGGCCCGACAACACGGAACTTAGCGTCGCCTACTCACAGCGTTCAGCTTGAAGCTAATGACGTGAGTGCCGCCTTGAAACTCAGAGTCTGGGTGGTCGTCTGCAACTCTCCACCAGATATCACGACTGCCTTCACAGCGTTCAGCTTGAAGCTAACGATGTGAGTGCCGCCTTGAAACTCAGAGTCTGGGTGGTCGTCTGCAACTCTCCACCAGATATCACGACTGCCTTCACAGCGTTCAGCTTGAAGCTAACGACGTGAGTGCCGCCTTGAAACTCAGAGTCTGGGTGGTCGTCTGCAACTCTCCAGCAGATATCACGACTGCCTTCGCGGATACGATCCTCCTTCGAGGAAAAACGCCTCTTCTACAGTTGGAACACCGTCCCACTCTCCGAAGGTTCTTTTACTCGCCTTGTAACATATGAGATCTTTTCGGTAGCGGTATGGCTGGAGCGGCTAATGAAAGCGATCGCTTTACCGCGCGGCGTGGCGGGTGTCGCCGGGCTGTGGGGCTATGGCTTCCTTTTGCCTACGTACAACACCACGCGTTTTGTTCCCCGGAATCTCAAGTAATCAAGCTTGAAACTGAAGCAAACACCGGTAGCGGTAGCTCAGTGCATCAACTGATGTCACTGCAGCGCCTCTAACCAGGAGGTCCTAAGTTCGGCAGGATTTTCGACACTAGCTTTTCAGCTAGGTCGAATTCAGTCGCTGTCTGGAGGAGAATTGTAGCGGCCGGCTGCTCTGATCGGTAGTTTTCCGTGGTTTCTCCGATCAACACCAAGCGAATGCCGGAGCAGTACCCTACCAAATGGGCCACGGACCGCGCGCGATCTTTCCTTCCTCTTCCTTGTCCTATCCTCTCCCCTTACACACACATTTACACTAACATGCACTACACTACCACATATTCCGGGTGACCGTTCGGGAGCTTAGAGCTTGTCCCGGCTGGGGCGGTGCCCCGCTGGTGGGAGAGTCCTGGTTAGTGGGAAACCCCACTAAAACCATGCACTACACTAACGGGACTAATGACCGAAGTAGTTGACGCGCCCGGAAACACGAAAAAATCAATCAATCAATCAACTGAAGCAAACAGTCGCGGGTTGCCGCCGCCGGATGCAGCCCACGCAGGACACGCCCCTTGTTTGCACAGTGAAACTGAGTGTCCCAGGATCATCAGTAAGACGCCCTTTCCCAGCACGCTTCCTCTTCCTTACGGGAGGCTTCTTCGAATATGACTTTTGGCCGAAGGTATTTTTGCCTATTAGACTATCAGCCTTTGCCTAGTAGTATTTGCCTATCAGAGTTCGAATATGTGGCCCTGAGGCGATGTATTTTTTCCAGGAGGGAATTAATTTCTAGGACGTTTTATTTCCTACGTTCACTATAGCCGAAGTTCAGTGTTCACTATAAGTAACCGAATCTTTTTGTGCTTATTTCTAATGTAAGTGAAATAGAACCAGTGACTTAAGTTCACTATAACCAAAAATTCACTGTATCCGAGTTCACTATAACCGGAGTCGACTGTAATTACTTAAGTGTTTCAATAATTATCTTGTCTACTCAGAGATGTTTAAAATACTGTTCACTTTAGTAACGTAACATTTCATGGTATACATAACATATTGACCTAAAATTTCAAAAACAACTGTTTATGAATCTTACAAAAACAACTGTTCCTATTTTCCTTGTTCTTTTTGTACGATCAGAAAAATAGTAAATCAGTTATGATTAACGAGAATTAAAACCTTTCAATATCGCTGCGAAAATTTTGGTCGTTGAACTGTAATTTTATTTCAAAAATATTTTTTAAACAAAAAGATATATTTTTGTATAGAATGAGATGAAACTTTTTAACTGTAAAAAGAACTCTTTTATTACATACTAACATGTTACATGAACTATATTTGTCATTTCAGAAATCTAAGTTGTCTCATACGTTCTGATAAATTAATTTTGTGATTAAATGGAAAACTACATTTCTTAATTGTTGATTCATCTTATTCCTCTATGTTATAGATTACAATTATTTAATCAAATACTACAAGAGAGTATTTAGGGAAATTCCTTGAATTGTAATTGATATTGCTGTAGAATTTATAAAAATATTCTGTTGACACAGAAATTTCACCTTCAATGCGCTTCGCCTTTGATTTTGTCAGATTTCAATATACTTTTTAGATGACTCAGAGCATTAACTAAAGTCAGTGCAGTGCCTAAGGCCGGAAAATCCTAGGGTTCGAGTCCCGACGGAGGCAGGATTTTCGACACTAGCGAGCTCGAATTCAGCAGCGGTCTGGAGGAGATTTCTAGCGGTCGGCTGCTCTGATCAGTAGTTTTCCGTGACTTCTCCGGTCTTCACCAGGCGATTTCCGAAGCACTACTGAACGAACGACTCACGGACCGCGCGCGATCTTTCTTTCCTCTTTTTTGTCCTATCCTCGCTCCTTATATACTCACTTACGTGCCAAACACTGCCACACATGTCAGGAGACCAGTCAGGAGAATAGAGCTTGTCCTGTCTGGGACAGTATCCCGCTGGTGGGAGATTCCCGGTTGGGGAAATCCCCGCTAGTCGACATGTAGGTCGGCGCCGGTTCTTACCATCCAGCGGGGGAAGATAACCGCCACCTCCTGCGACAAAAATATGCACTACACTTACGGGACGAATAATCTTAGCCGTTGACGCGGCCGGAAACACGAAATAATCAATCAATTGTTATGTAAGGAAGTCTTAAAGCAGTACTACAAATAAGCCCGAATCCCAATTTATCTCACGTCTTAGGTATATGGCGTGCGACATGACATAAAAGAATTCAAAAGTTCATGTAATGGTCCAGGGACAACAAATAAATCTTGAAACTATAAATCTTATCCCATTGGATTTTATATTCTTTTTCTGGTAAAATTCCGTTTTCTTACTTGGACTTCCATTTAATTGCGAATTACGTCATACTTCTGTTAACAAGGAACTTGTCTCTTTCGAGTCATGATAATTTACGTTGCATAAGTGCTCTAGAAATCAGGCAGTTTCTCGAATTCGTAATTTCATGTCCGGTGTTATGTAAAAGGAATCAGCATTTCCCACAACGACCTCCAGGAAATAAATAAATCATTATTCCTCAAATAGAATATCTTTTGAGGGGGATTGTTCCAGCTCTGCAGTCTTGAGGCAATGAAACATCTTCGGTGGGGATCGCGTAAGATGGCGTGACGTCGGGGCAGCTTGGCGGTGACGTCATCGGCTGCCGTTGGCGCACCTCTGCTCCTCCGCATCTCCCCGAGATCTCCGCGCCTCCTCGCTTGGCTTTTGTTCCCACCCACACAGGCCGCGCCTGCTTTGTTACTTCCACAAAACATGACCCGCTTTTTTGTAGAGGAAAGGAGTTGAAGAGACTGCCTGCCATCATCAATGGACTTCAGGCATTAAGCGTTGTGTAAATATAACTGTGAAAGTTTGGTGTAGGAATTAGCTAATTTTTTCTCTCTCCTCATGTTCACAGAATTATTCGTGGTGCACTGTTGTGAAGAAGTACTGTAAACGCAAATTTCGTTTTCGAGTGTACCTCTTTTTCATCTCTGTTCATTACTAACTTTTAACTTCTTTTACAAGCTTTCGTCTGCATATAATTAAAAATTAATTTATTTTGAATGTAAGAAACTATGTAATAATGGAACCATTAACTAGTAGTGTTGTACCCATAAAAATATAGTCTCTATATGTAACAAAAATTTACAAACTACTAAAACATGCTCTGTCGGCATTTTTTAAATCACAATTTTAATACTTTAGCATGCACACATTTGAAGGAACCTTACAAAAATTGTACTTATTGACATATTATCATCTATCTAGTATATCTTTTTTGCTTTTACTAAAATCTGCTTTCCCAATACATAGGAATAGCTTTCATGAAACAAATATACAAGAGGTATATGTTTAAAAATATCAGTATGGTAGTAAAATAAGGTAAAAAATATATCATTATGTATACAAACGCTTCATCAGCACTGTATTCAGTAACAAGTAAAATTGAAAATAAAAATAAAATAACACAAAAGAAAACAAGTTGGATTAAATTAATTTAATTTCTCTACAGTCCTTACATTTGTCATTTTTGAACTATTTTACTTCTAAAATGTTTATGTTCTCTAGCCGCAATAGTTATTCCACAAAATTGCTTGTTCTACTTGTCGTAATCGTTTAAAATCTCTAGCACAGCTTTTGAAAAGGAAAACATATGTAAATTGTATGTATTTCTATGTAAATAAAATTGGAGTTTAGATTTTGATTTCAAAAAACCCACTGTTTTATAAGTACACATGCTTATTTATGTGACATAAAAACAAATTC